>BLKM01000452.1:263302-390423 GCA_013340265.1 Coptotermes formosanus
CCCCCCCCCCCCTGTCCTTCCTAACATTCTGTCCCATTTGTAGCAGCAGTTGTACTTAGAATTTCTCATGTATCTCCCTCCGTGCAGATTTGCAACAGCTGTCAGAGGGACAGATAACGTGAGTGACGTGTGAATTTGTCAGTTATTATTTTCAGTTCCTGACCAACGATCCAGGAAGACGACTGAGAGCTCATGGCGATACAGATGCCACTGGCAAAAAACCCCTTCTACGAGACCACTCACTGGGAAAGACCATTACAGAAACTTGCTGAACCGCCATTTAAGCCACTGATTACGGAATACAGCATTGTTCAGTCTGGATTCGTTTGCTATCACAAACTGTTTTCACAGAACTTACACATTAATGCACATGTAAAAACCTGCAATGCTCGTCAGGAGCACGGAAGACGTGCGTAAAGTGTACATGTTAAATGTTCGTTGTTACTGTTACTTCCTTGCGCAAGATACAGCACGATTATTAGGAGCTCACGGCAATATGGATCACAGAAAACACGCATTCTTCAAGACAACTGATTGGGAAAAACTACTTCAAAAATGTGTAAAATGAATAGCGGAACAAATGTCTTAACTGAAGGAACACACAAAAATCGGAACACCAAAAAGAGATACTCAGTCCAATAGAACCACAACTTTTACATGCACTCCAACAGATGTCAGTAACTACTTAAAAATCGACAGGTCTTAAATCCCCTCAAGACCTGAATCGTTAGTAACACTGCTGTACACTCGTAAAAAATCTTTCCATACCTCTTAACAGAAGCAAGAACGTACAACTTACAGCACAGTATACATTACTGTTACTCAACAAGTGATGCTGAGTAGGTGACACAGACATCTCTCTCGCTCAAGAACGCTATTTATTGCTACACTGAAATGGCCTTCTGGCATACATCCAAATTTTGAAGAAGATGGAATACAAACTAGTTTATGCAGCATTAACTAATGTTTTTTATAACCGGGAGGTGAATGTGTATAAAATCAAACTGATTTTAAACGAAATACTTCAAATTCTATCAGTGTCTGTCATCGTGTTCGGACATGTTTGTGGTGAGCTCCTGAGTAAGGCTGGAAAATTGGTTGTTACCTGGAGGACTACCTGGCAAGAGTGGGTAGGAGGTTGCATGCAGCTCAGATCAAATTATGCTCAGGACTCATAGGGTTCAGTTGTGGAGAAACTCTATCCAATTTTTCCACTATTTCAACTGCATCAGTAGGAGAATGTAGTCTTCCAAATCTGCAATTGAACACATCAGATGTTCATGTCCAATTACTGCAATATAATAGGTTGGCTACTCATCCAATTGATATTTGTAAGGTAGAGTATACATGAACTATATTCCACTGTGGCATGTACAGTCATGCATCTCCAACTACAAGGGGATATGCAACCATCATCGTGAACGTGGGCCGAACACAATGTAGTGACATGATACGAACTTGTCAATTCATTCATCATGGTGTTACCCATGACAATCTTAAGATCAATTCTACCAGTAGTCGAGCTGTCTCCATTGCTGGTTGGGCTAATCACAAGGGTCAATGCCAAGGAGGTTATTACTCAGATCAATATGGAGAATGGTGGGATGTGCAGGTCACGGCCCAATATGACATAACACTGATGCAGGCATATGGCACAATTTACCGAGAGGAGAATACATTAATCACCAACCTAGGTGTGAAATGTATATTTAGTGATGGATACTGTTTTGATGTCCATCCAGGTGAGGTAATTTGGGAGACTACCCCTTCTAATGAGTGGGATACACGGAAATTTAGCGTTTTATATGAAGGACCAGGAAAGCACATTCAGAGAAATCGTCTTGGGTCAACTATTGTTGATGATAAACTACTCACTGTAGAAGAAGGCGGAACAACTTTTGCATTGAAAATAATGTCCCCTATCCATATTTGCTTCCAGAAAGCATTCTCCACTGAACACCCAAAACTTCTGTTGATTATAGGAGCACCGGGACAGTTGTTTTCGCAAAAAAAAAGTTACTGGTGAAATGTTAGATGTAAGACGTTAGAGTGTAAGATAAACTTCTCATTTAATTCTATGATTGATTTGATGTTGTTCCTGATTTAATTATTGCAGTAATTACTTTTGCTTTCAAATTGTTTGTTATTCATCTTTAAGAATATGAGTTTAGTCAATTCTATTGCTTTCACAATATGCAATGTTTCTTGTTTGCTTATGTTAAAGTATGAAGGCAGAAGATCGGAAGGTGTGGCAACAATGTTTGTTGTCTGCCTTGCAATTTGACGGTTCTAGATAAAAAAAAATTGTTACATTATGCTCAGTCTGTCTTGAGCTTGTGAGATATGTGCCGATAAATTTACATGCGCAAATTTTCAACAATATCTCAGGGGGAGGTTGAGACAGCCCATTTAGTGTGGGAGTGAGAGGGATAGAGACACAAGCCCTCCAGAGGCCTTGTTGTGAAGCACAGATCAGCTGATGACATGGTGCGTCAGAGAGCCGTGATTGGCTGGTTTGGGCTGCCCTAAGTGAGTATTGTTGCAGACAAAAATACAAAAAAATACCAGGTAGCAGTATCTGTTTTGAAGACTTCTTGGTAGCAGTCTGTTTGCGAATTTTGCTCTGTTCGAGTGGATGGTGCTGTTAAGCAGACTGTAATGTGACAAAGTTGGCATAACATGTGGTTAATAAATTGATGTGAAGGGTTCGAACACATATCTGTTGTTCCTTCCATCCCCCGTAAATATTCCCTGAGGGAGAGAGACTCGTGCAACCCTGTAAAACAAAAGGGATCTGAAGGTGACTACAGTGAGCTGGTACAAGGTTCATTGATGTATTGGGATACGGGTTAAAGTATTTACTAGGAAGAGCTGATGCGAGAGATGTGAAGCAATTTACAGCTGTTTGTGACAAATTACATATCAGGCACAAATGGTACGTTTAGCGTATGAGGAATTAACATATTTGCACACTTCAGATGAAATGACGAAGCCGAATAGTAATGATACAATTGACTTAGCTAGGGTCTTGTGCAACTCAAGAATTTTTCATTGCAATTAAGCCAAGATGAGGATGATCTACTGGATACTCAAGCGGCCGTAGATAAGCAAGTGCGATGCAATGCATCAGCCAGAGAACTTGAAATGGCTACACTAGAAATGAAATTTTGCCTAACGCAACAGCAAGAGCCCTTGGACTTAACCAGTATTGGAAAATTAAGCAGCGTGTCTATCATTCCCTACAATTTGTCTACGTTTTTGCAACAGGTTACAAATCTATGAGAACAAAGCGCTGATCACACATTTGTCCATGTCGAGAGATTTTGGCCAGTCTGAAGAGGGATCAAATGACAAAACACGACATTCTGATTAAATGAGGGGCTTGGCGGCAACCTTTTTTGACAAAGGCATACAAAAGCTTGTCCCATTATATGAAGTGCCTTAATTTACATGGCGACTATGTGGAGAAGAAAGTTAATGTAGGTAACCACATCCTGCAATAGACTATGTTCTTTAAAAACTGTTTACACCCAGCCGCTTATTTCACAGATGCACTACCTATACACAAACACTCAACATCCCTTCACTTAAGGCAGCTTCTCTTGTCCCTCCAATCCCCAGAGTTACAGAATCATGGTTGCATTAAGCTAGTACCTAAATGTTTCCTCCTTAACACTGCATGTTAATAACAAATTTTCATCTCACCAACCCATCCCACACCTCCTACTTCTGAGTCCAATTTTCATCGGTTTCATTTGGTAAAGGAATAATCCGTCACAAGACACAAAGTAAGTGGAAGAGAGGCTGTCTCACCTGACGCACTTGACACGGCGAGTACACGACTCACAATATATCTGCAAAGAGTACCGACTGAACGATATGAAACATAGCTGAAGTAAATGCGCTCTCCTCATGTGCACGTTAATGTATTTTCCCTTGTTCAGTAATACAATTATCAGAATCTGCCCCCCCCCAAATATTCACCTTTACATTCTGAATATTCTACTGATTCTGTGAGCTGAAGTATTGTCCCCCAACCCCCCCCCCCCCCCCGGGACAGAAAGCACTGTGATATCCTTTCAAGGCTCAACCAAATTCACTACCCACATACTTTTTGTACCAGCAGCCATCTTGTCTAATTAACCTCTATATCTACACCCTAGATGTAATATGACGCTGTGCCTGCGCTGTGTGCCCTAGGGAGACGGAGCAGGAACGCCCTGTTGCAGCAATGTTGACAACGTGTGGGGCATTCATGGTGTCTCTACCTCCACTGACATGCTCCCCTGCCTGACCACACCTGCTTCCTTACTCCATTTCCATATCACACCTCCAACAACAAAATACAATTTTTGTTACAGTTCCTCTTATTCTGTGCCTGTCCAGATGGCGGATAGACGTCGGTGGTTGCTGCCGAATCAATGTGAGTGGAATGGTGTCGGCTATTACCACAGAGAGAATTGGCAGCGACAACACGGATGAACTGGCTGCGGAGCGGCCCTAATTCTGTGGAGACTACCAGCCACCCATGGCTCACAAACTGTGTAAGTAGTTGCTCTGAATCAGGATGACTCCCTGCTTGCTGTCTCCCTTCCAAGGCTCAACTAAATTTGCTACCCACGTATCTTTTGTATCAGTAGCCACCTTGCCTGATTAAAAATCTACATCTACTCTCTAAATGCACTTTGACTCTCTACCCATGTCATCCCATGTGAACGAAAGAAATTGAGCAGGAGTTCACTCTCACTATGATGTTCACGACACCTGGTGCATTCCGAATACTAGAAGTGACACCGATTTATCCCCAAGTGGACCGTCCCTGTGGCAGCCCCACTACAGCACAGCTCCTGAAGGCAGTCTTCCTTCATCTCATCGCCACGAGGTTGGCATAAAGATGCGTGGGTGAAGGTTAGTATATTCTTTTAGCTATAATTAGTGTGCCGTAGTTTTGGGCAACCCTGTATTTGAATTTGCCAACGTCACCTGAGCTATGCATACGCATCATCCTTTCCCCTCCCCTCACTTCCAGTCCTAATGGTTTCCCGGCTGAGCTGGGTTACGTTCATGGTAATGGTCCTCACTCTGCATGTGACGCCACCCTGACATCATCCAAATTCGATCAGGACATTTGTTTCTAAATTGCAGTTTCGGTGTTCAGGTGGGGTGACCCACCAGGGTCCCTGCATGTGTCTCAGATAAGTATTGTATTATTTTGATGTTTACCACAGTTTGATAACCAGTTTACCGCACACCACACTAACCAAATAATCTCACAACATCAGTAATCCACAAGTAAGAAAATCAACAAAAACAGTAAAGTGCATCTACAAAGACAACAAATAAAAGGTCTTCAATAACAACTAATCGCCATATCTCATATCGGCTCAGAATACGACAATAACAGCACATCTACACCCCTCATAAGGATGCATCCATAAGAAGTAAAGAAACAAAAAATGAAGAAATAAGAACCACATAAACAATGCAACCCTACTATCTGAAGACAAAATCTACAGGACAGCATTCTAAAAGCAACATCTGCACGAATACCAATACGACTGAAGAAGAATAACGACAAAAACCCCAAAACAACGAAACAACACCAAATAGTTGAAAGGAAAATACCACCAACCCACAAGATCGGCCAGCCTTCAAAAAATAGCTACAAGACACCCCTGAAGTAATCATCATAACAAATATATTCCAGCCAAGACGACAGAGAACCAGCTAACGTAAACACACCACCCCCACGAAATTCACAAGACACCAAAGAAACAAGAGCATCAAAACCATAACTGCAACATTCGCCACAAATATAAGAAGAAACAAAATATAAGAAGAAACCAAGTATCCACCGTAGCAAAAAGGATTCCAACCAGGAAGACGAAAAAAAAATCAACATAAACGGTCCACATCCACGGAAATCTACAAGACACCAAAGAACTAGCAAAAAGGAGTCCAACCATGAAGACGGAGAAAAACCAATCAATATAAACAGCCCACATCCATGGAAATCTACAGGACACCAAAGAAGTAAGATCACCATAACTTTCACAATAACATCCGAAGACCCAAAAAAAAAACCCACAACTTAATAACTAAATACAATACATTAATAAATCTTATGAAATTTTAACGTATAGAGAACGCCTTCTCTAGAACAAAGAGATTAGCTTGCATATACATTTATAACAACCAATGTAACTTGTATAATTGCGTTACTTGAAAAAGCCCGATGATGGCACATTAGTGCCGAAACCAGTAGCTTATACGACTTTTAACTTTTTAACCTTTATTTTAATAAAGAATTTGTTGGCTATAAGACGGACCTTACTCATTCAAGAAGTATTGTATTATTTTGTTTGTATGGGGGTAAGATCATGCAGGTAATTTTGGGGCTTTGTTGAGTTATTGTTGAGTCATCTGGAGATACGATGCGCTAGTCAATACTTAAGGAAGGCCTTGTATCAGCTTTCACTACACGGCGGAAGGGGCCCTGCCAGCATTGTACAAGTTGAGAAATTCTTTGTAATTACATTTCAGAACTGTATGCTTCCTATATTTGTTATTCCACATCTATATATTACGTTTAAATATACTTATTATGAACACAAACATGTGTTCCTTGATATCCTGCGTAACTGGGGCGCAGGAGAGCTGGTACTGCAGAGCGTGGTTTCCAGGAGAAATGGCAGCAGAGAGCGGTTATCTAGAGATATGTTTGTAGGGCTTGGTTTGCAAGGATATGGTAACAGTAAGAGTACTTAGTTTGTTGCTTGCTTGTGAAAAGAGAATCGTAAACAGTAGCGTTGTTGCTAGATGAAATAAAGCTGACTGCACTGTTGCTGTGGGGCTAGTAACATGCAGCAGGGTGGCAGCAGACCTTGTTATCAGCCTCCTAATTGGGATCATGAGCAGACAGTACATCTCCATGAATAAGCCAAGCTATCATTGTAACATTGTTTACCACTAACCTGATGAAAGTATGTTTGCCTAATTATTGTGTACTACCTAGAAAACAGGCATTGGTTTATTTGTGGAGCATATGTTATTGTGATCTATTGGTTCTTGGTTAAATTACCCAGTGCGATAGTTACGATGAATTTGAATTAGTTGTTGAGAGATGAGTTGCAGTATGAACTCTGTATTCGCGGGGTTAAGAGTGAGTCCGATGTTCCAACTCTACGTACACTGTTACGCTCTGTATTAGCGGAGAATATTCCTATTGATGTGCAGTATTTGAAGGATGTTGAGTTCGAGCAGCTGTATACTATTGTTTTGGATAAGACTGCAGAGTTGCAGGCTCAGAGTAGGCAGCCTGGTTCAAGCATACAGGCATTTGTTATCCGAATGAAGACTACGGCTTCACATCTGAGGGCTCGCTTAAGTCATTTGGTAGACCTTGGGCCTTGGCCTGAATTACTATGTCTCATATTTCTTTGTTACATTCCTCTTTGGATAGTATTCTTCAATGCGTTACGAGTTTTGAGGAGAAGCAAGAGCAAGAGGGTTCCGGTAAGCAGGGTGACGTGGCGAAGGAGAGAGAGGGAAACAGCAATTGTGAAATTCAGGCAGCTAGCTCGTGTAGGAATGACGCAACTCAGCATGTAGCAGCAAGAGACGAGAGTGAGAGGGGTAGTATTCCAACTGATCACAGTAATACGAGACATCCTAGTATGCCAACGCAAGTAATGGGTGTTTCGCAAGTTAGAGCAGACACAAATTCTATGCTTTTGTCTCAAATTTATCATAGATTGCTTTACCCCTTAACTAACCTTTTAAAGGAAATTCCTGCAGTGGATGGGACATATGTGAATACTCTTTGGGAATTTCTTTCAAAGGCCATTCATATCAGGCGTGTTGGCCAAATCCAAGATCAGCATATTTTGGAATTGTGATATCCTTATTGTCATGATAGTTTGTTGATCTATCTAACAGAAGCCATGGTAAACCACTCAAGTTTTGATCAATTTCATTTGAGTCTTCTTGAAAAGTTCATACCTAATAGACGTAACGTTCAGTTGAGATTTGAGAGATATGAAAGTGTACAGTTTAACAGTGAACCCCTTTCTACCTATGTTCATTGTGTTCAGGATGCAGCATTAATTTTTCGTATCCATGACAGCGAAGAGCAAGTTGTGGCCAGAATTGTTGAGGGTCTTACTCAGGCACAATGAGTGCCCTTTGTCTTTGAATCCCATCCAACCTGCTTTGCTGATTTGGAACATTTAATTGTGTATGATCGCAATTTAGCTTGTGCAGAACAGTTTAAGGAGCAATCTTCCATTGCTAAGAGAGATTCTAGTGTCAGAAATAACTCGGCATTCAAAAGGACAGAATCATCTAGGAGTCCAGTTTCCCATACTGCCGTTGTATGTTTTTATTGTCACAGGCCGGGACACATCAGAAGAAACTGTCACCAGTTGAAACAGTCTTCTCAGCGTCAGGGTAATTCCGAAACCGACCAGAGGTTGTGACTAGGCAAGAGGTAGAACTTTCATATCAAGGGGCGACAGAATTCCGGACTACCGGCTGCCTCCACCAAAGTGGCGAACTTATTGTTACCAGCACTACTGGTTTCTGGCGCGGTGCGTTCATTGTTGTACAACTGTTTCTGCCGAATGCAAGAGGCAGATCCGAAATTGAGATTGGAATCTTTGGATGCTGTGTGTGTTACAGCTGCAGGTAAGAAGTTAAAGAGTCCATGGGTTGGCCCATCCGAATGTTAAGCTTCAAAGATTTACATGGAAATTTCAATTTCCTGTCGTTCTAGAGTCAGTCCATCCAGTCATTTTAGGGTGCGATTTTTTCCTGAAGACTAAGCTTGTTCTTGATTTTTCTGCATCTTGTTGCGTGTTTACTTTCGCACGTAATCATTATGTGCCGGTGTCATCTTGGCATAAAGGGAAGTTAAAGTCACTTACCATCTCTGAGGACTCTGATCCAGGAAGTAAATCAATGTGTGGGTAACTGTCATTCAAACAAAGGGAGCAATTGTTGAGTGTCGTTAGGAAGCATCCAGACGTTCTAACAAAGAAATTAGGTTTAACTCATCTTGTAATGTACCATATCCGAGTGGTGGATCCCACATCAGCCAGGTTGCCACCATATAGGTTAGCACCTTCTAAGATGAAATTTCTGCTAAAGCACATTCATGATTAGGAGCAATATTTGCACCTCCAATTTGCTCTTAAACTTTTGGACCATTTATAATCAATTTTCCATCAGAAGGTGATACAGTCAGTTATACAAGCGCGGCAGTCATTCAAAGTGCTGTTGTCACCTGTCACATGCAATTAACAGGATTGATCTGCAATGCTATAAGTACCAAGGGGGACCCAAACATTTCCGGAATTGGAATACGCCGCACGAACTGGAAGTAGTTCAGGGTTCTGCCACTAGGTACCGCGAGCCCACAATATTCTGAACATATATATAAATGTAAGAAATTGTGATTTAAATAGCCATTCAAAACTGCATATTTTATCTTCCATTCTTGCCAACCCGAGAATGGCCCACTGTGCCAACACATGTTGTTGATGTAATACCGAATAAATGAATTACTGAGTTAACTGCATCCAATGCGACTGTTTAAAACTCCCACTATACACAGACACAAAACTTCCACAACTGAAACCACGAAAACGGCATTCCATGAACTGCAACTGTACCATTACAGTAACTTTACAACTGAATCCATTTTTATTCACGACAGTGAAATTGGGCCTCAGTGATTTCTTTTTCTTCTACATGCCAGGTAAATTTATGGCAAAGCAGGTAACATAGTCCACAAAGTCCGAGACCAATACACTAGGATCAACTACATGATTCTAAAACCAGGTAAGACATGGCAATGACTTGGACTGATGTTTTCAATGCCACAGTTAATCTGAGAAGTACATAAAATGCAGTCACTTTTTAAATTTGCTGTAGATGAAGAATACTGCATAGTATCCCAGTAAAACTCTGGTGTTATGCACAGCACAGCCACTTTGAGGGAGACATTAGCAAGACAGGATATTTGTGGCCACCACACTCTTGCAACCTGAACCTACATGACTAACTTATCATCATAAAGCAGCAAGTGTGAAGATCACAGTTTCACACAACTTAAGAACTGAAAAATAATATCAGAAGGGAGTTTCCTCTCTTCCCTAGGAACTTCAAAAAATATTAACATGTACAATGTTTTGAGGTACCTTGAAGGCATATAGCAAGAAACTCAGTAATCTTAATGGATGTGAACTGGTTTGTTTCTTTCACTAGCAACTTGGACTGTGACTCTTCAGAGGTTCAACAATGTCATGCAGAAGACCTAACTATGCAAGTTTCATTATGGAAATAAACACGTTGAACTGTCCAACCAGCACATGAAAGTAAAAGGTATGAAACCACAATCACACATGAATTTCAAGATGAGATTTTAAGTGTTCACTTCTGGAGAATGCCTTCCAACAAAAATCACATTTATATGGTTTCTCCCCACTATGTGTGCGCTGGTGTCTCTGCAAATTTGTACTCTGAGAGAAATCTTTGCCACAAACATTACACTTATATGGCTTCTCACCTGTGTGGGTAATATAATGCTTTTTCAATATTTCATTTCTTGTAAATTCCCTCAGACATATGTCACATTTGTGTGTCTTCACTCCCAGATGACTCAGAGAGTGAATCCTGAGAGCAGCACTGACAGAAAACTCCTCATTACAAATGTCACATTTATGACGCTTACCTTTGGTATGTACACGACAGTGACGTTTCAGATTCACTTCAGATGAAAACTTCTTATCACATGACTCACATTTGTGCAGTTTCTCCACCTTGTGGCAATAGGGTGCTTCTGGAGTATCACTCTGGGTGGACACAGTACTGCAAACATCACACTTATCAGCCTTCTGTGTGTGGGTCCCTGTTTCTGAACTGAAGTCATCTGCATGCCCAACTGTGGTGCTGTCAGTACCACATTCCTGCCTGTTCTCGTGCTGTTGTTCACTACAAAGCACAATAAATACATTTGTGAAAGTACCCTGATCTTTGAGTGACAGTCGTAAGACAGCATGATGTGAAAACTTAACAGAAACTTAAAACTCCATAATTATGTTACCAGGTGCAACAACAACTTACATCCTATGGCGATAATGTAGGAGTTACATAAAGATGAAGTCCCTGCACACACCACAAAGGCATATTTGTGGGGGGGAGGGGGTGGCGGCGATATACTCCACTCGTTCTTAATGTTGGCAGTAGATGCAGGTGAGTAGTCAGTCTAGCACCCTAGCCACTTTACTCTTGGGGTAAAGAGTCCCTGATACACACTTAAGAAGAGGCCGGGTGGGCTGCAAAGCCAGTCTGGACATTTTGGACAAAATAAAAATCTCCTGTCCCTGCCAGGATTCAAAACACAGATCATCCAGCTTACAGCCTAGTTATCACAACTACACCATCCCAGCTCCTAAACAACAGCTGAAGATACCACAACTGGGAACAGAGATACAGAGTAGTGCAGGCCAACACTTTTTGACACACAATAATATTTTACACAAGACAGGGATGACATGAAATGCACCTGTGCTGTGTACAATACAACCAAGTTGTTACTTACTTACTTTGATAGATAACATCTTGAAGGTAACCTCCTCCATTTGTAACACACCGTCCTAAAACCAGGGCTTTGGAGTCGATACACAAGACGTGCTCCGATTCCTCAATTTTTAAACCTCCAACAATGATTCCTTCATAAAAGTTCCATATGTATGAATAATGGTATCATAACACCATCATAAAGCATTTCATCCCCACCACATGAAGCCTCAGGCTACTTTTTAGACTTATAACCTATATTTAAGTATAAGTCTAATGGTTATTGTAATTAGTATCTATTTAAAATTTTATATCAAGGTCAGATCAATACATTCTTACCAACCCTGACTCCACCCAAAATTCATTCCGATTCCAACTCCACAGCCCTGCTTAAAATGATTCACAGAATTGTCAAAACCTTGGCACAACTGCTCTTGATTTATGGTCATAATCTCATAGCAAATAGGACGCTTCAGCTCCTGTATTCTGTGCAAGCAATTCCCATATATGCATTCTTTCAAGTATCCCACAGGAAGACACCCAGGACCGTGAGGTCCAGCAACCATACAGGCCCCAGGATACCCGACACATGAGAATGATCTTTGTTGCTCTAACACGCTACGTATGCCCCCCCAGCCATAGTCAATAAACAGGTTTTGAAATGGCATGACGCCTCTTTCTTGGTGTGCAGAATCTGCCCCCTACCCGACACTGTACAATAAAAGCATGTTCTGAAAAGTGTCACCTCTGTATCACTGTGCATGATTATCTGTTTATTAACGTCAACCACACTGTTTTAATTAAGCTGAATGAGAAAATTGTGTAACTTTCATCAAACATGTGTGTTCTGAAAAAATTGTTAACTGTTTTAGGGTTGTGTCATGAAGCAAGTGACCACACACTCACAAATCCAATAAAAGTCTCACTTATGACAGTCTGCTGGCCAAGACAGCAACTCTACTTCCACATTGTGTCTTATGCATTAAGACACCAAATCTGAAGGAAAAGTATCAACATTTTTGAGGACCATACTGATACAAGCCTCAGAAACTCTGGTACCCTCAAACTGCACAGATATATTCAGATAACCTGATACCTGAGCTCCTTAACACTGCACACAGCTGTAGTTGGCACAGTCTGGCCGCTGTGTGGCTCACTTTGGCATGGCCAGGCAATGTTATACCTGTTCAAAAAAGGCCTACTCTGTTGGGAGTACGAGAACATTGTCTGTAGCAGTGAAATCACTTACATTAAGGTTATATGTTGTGTGTTCTAATAGAAGGCCCCCTGTAATAAATTTCTGGCACTCCACTTCGCTCCACTGCATAAACAAAACTGCGGAGCCCTGCCAGTTAACAATGTTATCGAAAAAGAGAGAAACGGTTGTAGCAGCATGCACTGCGCTTCCCCCGACCAGCTTGCCTCTTCACCCCCACATTACCATGGATCAATGTATCTAAAGAGGGCAGTACAGGTCTCATGGGTGTGGCTGAGGTCATGGTGAACCACAAGACACCAAGGGGTTATCTACCTTGGTTGCCAGATGGAACAAAACCACATTTCATTCCTGAATTACACACAGTACAGGACTCGGCTAAACTTCACCACACCCAAATATATTTTCAAAACTAATGGCTGATACTTTTCTGCCTCATTGCCGAACAACTAAAACGCCTGCTAGCCCTATCCCTACAAGATATGCTAGACCCCACAACCATGGCCAGATATCTGTGACAGTACCATATTACGGGTGTCACAACCCAAAACAGCATAATACTGGTTGCCACAAAACACATCACATCCTTATAACTTCCAATATATTATCAAGACCAACTCGTAATCAACACTAAATCACTACAGGACAAACCTCACCAAACTCCCGACATGTTTCCATGTGACTTCACACCATCTTCAGGGGAGACACACAGAACACTTAAAAACACTTAAAATCACACCAGCCTGGTGATTTAAAAATTCAATAAAAACACTGTTGTCAACATGACGCCTTGCTGAAGTATGTATGAATGCTGTGGACGTGTTCTAAGTTTTCGCCGCACATTGTGCCAAGTATAATACAAAAATGTAGGTGCTGAGTCCTGTTATGGTAAGCCTGGTGCTGGCCTCATCCAAGATGCTGGAACTGTTGTTTACGTTGCGGCTGCAGAATGACTCACATACAAGTTGGCCTTGATAATATATGTGAAAATATATGTACACAGTATGGACAATTTTAAATTTATAACCTCAAAGTTTTCTGTCATCACCATTTTTCTAATTCTTGACCTGAAAACTACTTCATATTTATAAAACATGCTATCATCAGACATGAAACACTGTTTACAAAGCAACAATTACACCTATGGCAATAATGCAAAACTTTGTGGCTAAAGAACATTCTTTTTTTTTGCCACCTGTCATGAGTCTTCCAGTTCTGCGCACAGCAAAATTCTCACAAAAATAAAAGACATTACTTACTTTGTCAGCAACCTTGAATGATATTACACTTCAGAACCACACACTAAACACTCAAATTTAGTAAGAACACAGTCACCTGGAAGACATGAAATGGACTTTGACATACCTATTTACTTAACACAGTTGCCAATATTAACTAATGCCTGTAACCATTACTAAACTGTTTGGTAATTAAACAGAAAATAACAGTTTGGTCATCCAATTCTGTATGATAAACCGATGTTTTATCTGCACAGTAAGGTCAAGGTGAACACCATGTTATTGGACTTAACAAATTCTGTACCTTATGAAAAACAGCCATAAAATAATCACACTGGGACCCTGCATCTACCATGTACTACACAGACGTATCACTATATTTGCTGGTGTCTTAAATGCAATGTACTAGTAGTCCTCAACTGACAAACAAGTTACATTTTAATGACTTGTACATGTGTCAAAACAATCCGTCCCATAACTTGTAATACAGTACATACACTCATACACAAAACCTGTTCAGCATATATAAATGATGTAGTTCCAATTGTAAACTGCATTAAACAGCATATCAGACATCCACAGACAGTAAAGAATTCATGACACAGCAATATGTGGATGATGTATAAACACATGTGGCAACAGTGACAGATTTGGTCCAGACATCTGCCATGAGTCACTTCCCTAGCATTTATAGTACATGTACAGATCTTCCTTTTTATGTCTGAAGTGCGTTTGCTAACTTGTCAAGTGAAATTCACATAATTTCTGGTGGGAAACATTTTAGATGTCATTTCTATGTATGGATGTTTGTAACTTAATGTTCATAACTCAAGGACTACTCTAGTTACACACATAACCTTCAGCATCCTATTCAACAGGTGCCACAGGCATTTCTCCTGGCAAGGGACTGATGCTGAACACACACCTCTATATAAAGCCACAGACTGAGTGGAGCAAAACATACGTTCCTCCGCATGCGCTCACGGAATGTGCAGCGACAACTTTACCTTCACCTCCAGTGCAGCTCATACAATAATTTAACCCCTTGCAAGACTCTTTAAATGAAACCGTGCCTGCCCTTGCAGCCTACATTCAATTGGTTTCAAGTACTTGCTGCACAAATAAATACATTCCTGGGTCAAAGACGACTCAGAGCAGCATGAAGAGGCCATCTGGTATGACGAAATGAAGTACCTGCACAATCTAGAAGTGAACTATTCACCTCTCAAAGACATAGTACGACAATGTGGAGACAGCAGCTGACAACATATTGGAGACAATTCAACAAAGGGCTACAAACAAATTTAAAGGGAACTTATCGAACATACTAGAAAATACAGTTATGATGCCATGTGGTATCAAAGGCAGTTACTAATATATCTGAGAAACCTTCTTCCTCCACCTTTAGGGTAAAACTGTTACTTCAATCATGGGGATGGAGGCAGCATTCTCCTCCAGACCAATGGTAAACCGCCTATGACCGTACAGGCTAGTATTAACCAAAGGACCACAATTTAAATTTAGTGCAAAATATAAAATTTAATGGAACATTCACAGCAAATATGAATTACAAACAGAATGATGGGTAAATTGTTCTGCTGCCTTAAACATTTTACACATTGTCATCCACCTGTCTGTGTAGACAAGGCTATACCACTAAGTCACCACAATACATACATTACAACTGTAGCCAAAGACAGAGTGCCCAATTCTACAAGTATCGTGTCATTGCAACATATTTGTAACATCTTGTGTGGAGGAACAGCCATTAGCATTGGTTTCATTTGCTTAATAACCTAACAGTCATCAAAAATCAATCACTTGAGTCAATAATGATTCCCTTAACCAGTCACTACACAACCAGAACCAGCTATGCACAGATACGTACTCCTTATTACTCAATGCAGTAACAATTCTCTGAATACCACCAAATCAATAATGACCTACACATAAATACAGTACCACCTACATGTGAGACAAAAGACAACACGTTGACGTACGTCAATTCTAACACGTGTTCACACTGTTATACTACGTGGTACAATCAAATAATTTCCTGACTGAATTTATTTCTCCGTAACAACATTTACCTTCTAATCAATGTTGTCCCGTTCGAAGTTGTATCCGTGGGATTCAATCATGCCACTATTCAAAGCATTTTGGGAAGTGCAGTGTCTGAAATTCTGCAAGTGTGTCCCATGATTTTGCTTGAATCTGGTGATATGCTTACACCTCCCCATGAACGCCATCTTGAGTTCTGGGAAGAGAAAGAAGTCACAACAAAATTCTAGGTTTCTTTAAGCCTCTCTTGAAGATCATGGCACATGCTCACATGGTGTTCTTCTGCTCCTCACTCAGCTCATGGGGCATGAAATTGGTGGCAATCTAACACACAATCAGACTGTCTTTGACAATGGTCTCTACTGACCCTCATGAAAATTCCAAACACGTTATCACCTTCATGGATGATGGGTGACTCTTCTGTTTTCTAAGAAAAGTTTTATCACTCAAAACACATTTTCTTGTCTTTCACTCATCAACGGACATGCCAAGCACGCTGCATCTATAGAAGTCACACCATTTTTTAACTTGGAAAACCAAAAAAAAAAAATGAGTTCTTCCCACCATCTGCTCTCCAAAAGTTACCTTCAACATTTCAAAAGTTTCCACTGCATTCTTCCCCAGCAAAATCTAATGCAGACACACTGTTCTTTCAAATGTCATTTTAGGTACACCAAAATCGCAAATGAACGACAAACACTTGTACTTAACAGGACATTACTCAACAATCACAAGTGCTTCAACCCTATTCCAAGAGGGAAATGACTCAGAAGACTCTATTTACACACAGCAGTAGAAATCGGGCAACAGGAGTGTCATCTCACAGTCCATATGGAAACTATTTGATTGTACCACATACCCTTATGAGACTGGCTTTCTCGACTTTGTCCACTGTCTGGTATTCTGAACAAACGTAACATTCTGGAAACTTGTTCCAGTGCTGTCCTCAGGTGAAAACTGAGATGCCTCCCCGCTTTTTCCAGTGAGGATGGAAATACATCGAATTTCCAGAACACTTATCTGTTCAGAGTACCAAATGATTATGTCTTCACACAACAGGTTGCATTCGGGACATTAAGGGGACATGCTGAAGGTAAGGGTAAATTTGTCACTGTGCACAGTATGAAGGCATACGGAGAAACAGAAATACAGCTCTACTCAGCTTGGCACTAGATAGTATAAAGAAGACCCATGCATAGGGACGATAAAATAGACAAATCAGTCAATTTATTACACCAATCAAATGCGCTCTAATATTCACATATTAGTGTTATACATAAAGTTCCACCATGTTTCAGTGCTAGTGCACCATCCTCAGGGAGCACAGGTTGCCAAAGTTAACTATCAAAATCAATGACAAGACACTATTCGTATGGTTCCACAATCTGTCGTAGGCTATTTCTATCATATAAAATATACAGCCTTTATTTTGTACATAAATTTGCATAACACTTTTAGGTGAATATTAGAGTGCATGTGATTGGTGTAATAAATTGACTGTGTTGATCACGAAAATACATAGAATGTACAATTTTAAAGTAGACAAAATCAGTGCTAGATTGGAAACAAATCCAGAATAAACTTTGGTGTGATTTGCACTTCCAAGAGGTACTTCTGCATCACCACCTGAAATGCAAAAGGCTGCTGCATTTGCATCCACATATGATAACTGAGGTTCACAAATTCTACCATACAGAGCATGAAGCAAAAATGACTTTTGTAAAATTGCACCTTCAGAAAGCGTATGCTGGAGAAATCAACCCCACACCTATTCTGTGTAGCTGTAAAGCTTCATTCCATCTCAGTACGTGAACCCACAGTACTTAAATACAGCCCTGCAGAAAGTCCCATGTTAGTCCACCCACTGCCATTAACCTTTATGCTACCAGGGTTGGTATTTAAATTTTTGTGCGACGACAGGATTATTTCAACAGAGAACGACAAATTATTACATAAACAGCATTTTATGGAAAATAAAACAGAGACCATACAGCATGTCATAAAATGCAGTACATTTCCTTGTTGCCTAATAGTGAAACTCGCTTAAGAACAACACGGTTAAGAAAATTTCACGCCTAAGAAGTCAGGATAAAAAAGCGCCAAAATTCTTCCATTTCATTAAAATTGCCCTTTTAAGAAATTTCCCGCTTAAGAAGTACGATTTTCTTGGAC
Organism: Coptotermes formosanus; assembly: GCA_013340265.1. Classification (NCBI taxonomy): domain Eukaryota; kingdom Metazoa; phylum Arthropoda; class Insecta; order Blattodea; family Rhinotermitidae; genus Coptotermes; species Coptotermes formosanus. The sequence goes on from BLKM01000452.1 coordinate 281,570, forward strand.
TTCTAAAAATTTTCTTAACAAGGTTTCACTGTACAATGAATTTCGAGAGGCATTCTTCCTATGTGCCTTTCCATATGATAATGCAGGTATCTAAATGTTAAAAATTGTTATGGTTTGTGTGTGGTGTGTTCAGTGCAACCAGGATTACTGGACCCATTTTCCTTAGAGCCCATGCCACATAACACATATTCTCACACCATTTCAGGAACACCTGTCCAATTAAAAAAGAATATATGCCTTTTTTCAGCAAGGCAATGTAACAGTGGAAACTGCAAACAATTTCCAGCACATTTTTTATGTTATTCATACTATGCACACTTTTACAATTAATACATGAATCAGCATATGCCACTGATAAATGAAATTCAAAACAAGTATTAAAACTCCTTTGTTTCGGGGCACTGGGGTGCCATCATTGGGGAGTCATTTATGACAAAGGATTACATACTCCTTTGTTCTAAGTAACTCCCCGATGATGGTACCCTGGCGCCGAAACTTGTAGGAGTTTAATACCTGTTTTGAATTGTATTTTATCTAACGTATATGTTGGTTGGTGTATTAATTAATTTCCAGCACCTTCTTTAGGTATGAATGAAACTATAACACACTGAATTAAAATGCAGACCCCCCTCCTCCCAAGACAAATCAGAACTGTGGAATTGCTGCTCTACCTGCCATTATGCAAAATGGTCGATGTGTCCAGTGATGTGTGGGGCCACTTACAAAAAATCCATACTTCCACACTCTATTCAGTCCTATCATATCTGCATATATCTGAAAGCAAAAGTCTTCTCACTCACCTATCAAGACGTTCTTCACGATCGTCAGCAGTTACTTCATCCTTCGGCTCTTCCTTGATCACCGTTCCGTTCCAAGACTTTTCCTGGTGGTAACAAATTAGAGTTAATGTCCATACCATTGTGTGTGCTTGTGGTTAAGTGACATAAAACATCTTTCAAAACAGGAACTTAATTAACAATGCTATACATAAATAAGCATATATTTCCTACTGATCGCCACATCTGTCGGTTAACGTGTAATTATTACTTCCCTGACATGTTTCAGCTAATAATAATGGCCATCCTCAGGAAGACTGTCGACACAAAGGAGCTTTCAGTGCTAAACATATAGTCAATGATTGTACTTGGTTAAGCAATGATTATAAAATTAAAATATTCAAATATAAATATTTCATATTAAGCAATTACTAAAATTAGGTTAAAACTGTACAATCTTTGTATTAGTGTCTGTTTATACTTCTCCGCTTCCAACATTCTTTTCAGGGTTCTTTTGTCAAGTACACACTGTTTGAGTTATACCAGACTTATGATCCAACTAGAATCAAAGAGAACTATATGCTTTTACATGTTTACATGCAAAGAAATATAAATGGACACTAATACAAACATTATACAGTCTTAACGCCACTTTATTAATTGTTTAGTATCAAATATCGACAATTTAACCTTTTAAATTTATAATATATCACCAAATATAATAGATGACAACATGTTACAGCATCAAACGCCCCTTTGTGTCAACAGTCTCCATGAGGATGACTGTTGTTACTAGCTGAAACATGTCACCAGAGAAGTAATAATATGTACGACAACCAAGAGATGTGCAATTGGTTGGAAATATATTTACTCTTATATGTATCTACTCCATGGAAAATATACATTAAATTAACAATACTACACTACTGAGATGAGACCTGTGCTCTTCTGGGGTATTCCGCAATGTACAGTGGTAATTCTGCAGACTTTTTGAGAAAACCTACTCATCCCATCGTTACAACCCTTGTGTGGATCACATTGTTATACCTGTGCTGATATGTTCATTTCATTTTTATTGTATGGGCAGAGCAGTGGCTGGAAAGACAGCATTAATTTCAGCGCTGTCAGGTGCTACAGGTATAGATGTGACAAAAGATTCTGGTTTCTACTCGTGTCAGAACCTGGTACAACGCGTGCAGAGAGTCAGGTTAGATCACAAGGATAGAAACCTTTCATTAGTGGAATATGGCTACTGCCACGAAAGGTACATGGGTAGCAAACTTAGTTGAGCCATGGAACGGATACAGTAACAGCATACCAGTCAATGAATTCTTTGAGTCCATAAACGAAACAGCCAAAATGGGGAGGATGAGTTCTAAAGATAGGTTGACAATGAGGGAGCAGCACAAGCATTTCATTCAGCACAGCCTCAAGTGAAAGCAGATGGTGTAACTTGTGAGGAGTTTCAAGCTACTTTGATTTTATACAAGTTGGTAGCAGAAACGGAACATCTCCAAGGAGCTGCATTAGATACCTCAAGCACAGGTACAAAGAGAACATCCTAACTGGATGCTGATTTGTAAATTTCATGAGGGAGGAGGGAAATGCAGGCGTGATTGTTGCTCATGATTATTGCTGAAGAACTAACCTTTAATTTTGTACCTCTACTTCTGCATCATGCTGGACAAGGTCTAGGTGTATTTCTGTCAAGACACGGACCTCTGCCCGACTGCCGCATGGACAGTCTGCTCGATGGACGATCAGTATTGCTTCTAGTGAGCAGAAAGCCCCACGCGTTGCAAAGGTGGTAGGGACGGGAATCTCCTATTCAAATTCCCGGGCACACACTGAGCAACACGTACAGATCATTATGTGGCACCTAGAGAATAGATACAAACCCTCTGTTAGGACAAAATGGCTACTGCCACAAAGGATATGTGGGTAGAAAATTTAGTTCAGGCATGGAAAGGAGACAGCAACAGCATAGCAGTCCACAAATTCTTTGAATCAATAAACGAAGCAGCCAAAATGAGTAGGCTGAGTTGCAAAGATACAGTGAGATTAGCTAGGTTGAAACTGAGGGGTGCAGGAAGAGCATTTTATTCAGCACAGCCACAGTTGACAGCACATGATGTACCTTATGACAATTTTGAGACTACTTCTGTGACTTGGTTCAAGAATAAGCACACAGATCAGTATCATTATGCCAGGCTGCAAGATGCATCCCACGAGAAAAATGAGTCCCGAGATGTTTTTAGATTGTCTCCAAAAATATTGTCAATGGATGATCACGATATGTGGACAGAGAAACAAGCAAACAGGTGTTCACAGTAGGAGCCAGCCACAAGAATGCACCATTTAGGAAGAACGATAAACCCTGGGGAGAATTCCAGTGAAGCGGTAATCAAGGTGGCCTCTGCCAGAGTGGGGCAGTGCATAATACCAGGAACTGGGGAGTAGATGGGACTTACTCCTGCTGGACTGATACACGAACTTCAATAGGGAGGAAGTACCAGGGTACTCCCACAAAAGGGGTTGTAGCATCAGGGCCAAAGAATGGTGAGGACTGTTACGTGCCATGACCACAGGGCATTCAGTGTTACAACTGCAGGCTGATGGGACATATCAGCAGGGGTTGTCCAGAAGGTCAAGATAGGAACCAAACAGGATACGGAGCACGAGTACGACCCCCTCATCCTATGAGAAGGAGAGCTACACGAGAACAGCTGCATTGCAATGTCAGCAGCAGAGTGGCTGGTGACAGAGCCCCTGCTGATGGTAGAAACAGGTAGAGAAAGTTTGTTGCAGCCCTACTGCCAGAAGCCAGCAGATCTGCATGCTGTAGGGGCTTTGTTGGAACAAGCCAACTCAAGGAGCCCCATGCTGGAGTTTGATGTGAACCGGATCACCGAGACATTACATAGTTAAATGTCACATCATGATTCATCAAATTGGTCATGGACAGTTGGAGTAACTGCTATCATTACATCATTACTACTCCTAATCTTCATTTATTTAGAAGTCACTAAAGGATAGTGCCCTTACACATGGAGATGTATTTGGATGCCTAAAAGGGCATGCCCTTATTCACTCCTCCCATTAGACTCACACGAGTTACAAAGTACTGATACAGCTTTGCAGGAACTACAGCAAGGAAGCACTGGAGAGTTAAACAAGACACCACACGGTCAACAAACAAAAAGCAATACTGACTCCAAGCACCCACTTACACAATTCGATCTGCACGGGCAAGTGGCACTCAATCCTCCCTGATAAGAAGGCTCCACGACCTATTCCTCTGTGGCAACGTATTCTACGGGTGCCCAAATATTCAGTGTTTATACACCCTGTGGGTACAGGTCGCAGAAATCATCACCTGCCTGCCATTCAGCCTACTCTTGAAGACTAAAACTACACCACAAGCTCAAAAGAAAATTGTACTCTGTGATATATAATGTGGAAGCAGATGTAGTCAAGACTTGTGTATCTATATGTGTGTCATAATTACTCTACATTCTGAAAATATATTGTAACACTCTACATTTTCCTCAAAGGAGGGGGGCATGTTACAACCCACTGTATGGATCAAACTGTTATACCTGTGCTTAAATGTTCATTTTATTTTCTTGTATGTTTATTCCACTTATTACTTGCACTTAATGATCTGCATATAATCAATCATTATATGATATGTCTCCTGAAATTCTGTCATGTAACAATGCCACAGTAGTCACAGCCAACCCACACACACCACAATGTACTTCCACAATTTATTTCTCACTGCCACACACTTCCTGCCCGCGAACATGCAAAACTTTGTTCTTGATGTGATCAGAATTCCTACTGAAACAAAGAGGAACCAGAGATCCTGGAAATGATGGTACTGAAGATGAACCAATCAGTTACTCTGTTAGAACTGTCACGACAGATGGGGCATGATCAGCCAATAGATAACCTTGTCACATTAAAATGGGATGGTCTGAACTAAGGACCTGACAGAAGTGCAAACTTTTAATACTGGCTCAGAGGATGGACGCTCTGCACCCACTGAGAAGGAGCCTACAACACAGCAACACTGATTTGAAGGGTGGCTCTTGCTGACTGTACTATGCTGCAGACAGACCCAACGCCACGTGGCGAAGATGACGATAATTCACACTTATTATTGTAAGTAAGGAGTTGTTTGTTCTCTCAGCCATCACTTTGTTTTGTCCTTGTACTTATTTTTGTCATAACGTATGGTGTTAGCTCAAACTGCTGATATTCACTGGGGACATTTCAGTCAAAAAGGTGCAGGTAGGTTACCCTATATTCCTACACTCGCCACTTCCATGACACCACCTCAAACTGTCAAGAAGTCCAAGAAGAAAGCTTTCATCTTGGACTGTTTGACAGAATTACCACTCTACATTGCATAGTATCCAAAAAGAGCACAGACCACATCTACATCGCGGCATAGGCCTGAAATCATGCACTACATTATTAAGTTGGCAAGCAGCTAATAATTCTCATTTGTATTCAGAAACTGCCTGAGTTGAATCTTGGCAGGGACACATCCTGAGGGTCTTCTGGTCTTCAGTACCTCCAGACAAATTCCAGGGTATTACCTCACTTAGATCACAACTGCTTCCTTCTACATCCTTTCCAATTTGCTGTTCAGTGAATAATCCTACCATTTGATCCTACCCTAAGATAACAACACTGTTAAATAAGTCATAAATATACAGTATTATTAGTTTATGGCAACTGACATAACAGGACAACTGTCTGGTATACTGGAATAAACAGAGAGGAATGCAATCACAGCCCATTTCCATGTACATTCGTGAAACACTCACTGAAAGACTGAGGCCATTGAAAACAAGAAAAACACATGCTGTCCCCAAAATCTCAACCTACTTCATCCTGTCAACAACGTGCCAAACAGCCTGGAGATGAACACAACAGAAACAAATACAACACTCCTACACCAACCAATCACTACGTTTTAGTTCATAAAACACCAATAAAATGTGTGTTAAATGACCTGTTGGGTCTGACTGAAGAATTAAATGAAATATAATAAAACACACAGCAGACATATTACAGACTGATGGATGCAACACCAACTTGTCAGATGAAACAGCCTAACACTGCTTCTCGCTATGGTGACTCAGGTTTACACAAAGGGCAGTCCATGTGGGATTTATAGAAGACAAAAGACACTAGGGCAGGTCTATGTGAGAATATTCAATTTCCCCTGGTCATTATCATACCACCAGTAACCCATTTATCAGCCAGGGAATGGAGAATGGGTTTGTTATGCCAAAATTCCACACAAATGCAACCACCCCTCCCCCCCCCCCAAGAATAAAAATATGTATCACTGCATTCGAACCCTCTTCAATGCATCTAACCAAACACAGTGTCACTCAACACATTGCAGCAACATGCTGCAACAGATACTCCCTAATTTCCCCTTCTCCATTCTCATCCTGACTGTACCATGCCTCACGCAGTCACTAGGCCAGAATATGTAGAATTTGTGCTGGATATGACAATGGGATAGGTTTATCTCTGTGGACTTTGCTTCTCCCATGTCAGTATCACTGAACCATAACCTCATATACATCATTCACCTGCCAATGACACTATATACTTGAAGCAAATGACAGCATCATTAAAAAAACACTTCTCTCTGTCTCATTCTCATCCCCCCGCCCCTCCCCTCTTACCCTTCTGCATTACAGCAGTACTGATAATGTCACATCCCGGAAGTGTGGTTCACACCCATTCCACCAACATTTTCAAAACTTCCTGCATCGCACACCATGTGAATAATCTCAGACATATGAATTTCTTTATTAGAAAAAACCTTGAAAAATTACTGTTTTCTAAATTTGGAAGCTGTTGCTTCCATGATCAAACCAGAGGTACTGGATTCACACCGACAATGCCCAAAACACACTGTACTACAAAACATCCAACATTGCCATTTTTTTACAGACTGCTACTTATGCTGTACTCATCAGCAAAAAGCCAGTGTAGTGTAGTGTAGGTGGTATAGTGACCAAGCTATAGGCTGAATGACTTGGGGTTCAAATTCCAGCAGGAACAAGACTTTTCTGTTCTCCAAAATGTCCAGACTGGCCGTCAGGCCCACCCAACCTCCTGTTCAACAGGTACCAGGGTTCTTCCTTGGGGATAAAGCAGCCAGAGAGTGAAGTTACTTGCTCACCTACATCTAGTACCAAGATTAAGAATGACTGGACCTATACCTTACTCCTCCTACATGCCTTCATGATGTGGACATGGAGAACTTCACCCTTTTCACCTTCATCAGTAACAGACCTAAGGCTAGCCTGACTATGTAATTTCAAGGACGCAGTCACCCCCTAATCCATGGGCTGTGTGACAGTGAGACGCTGCAGAAGCATACAGTGACACAGCTATCATCATAGATGCTGTCATTTGGAGGCCAAGGGTCATCATCTAGTAGTAACACGGTTGTCTGTGGGAATACTGTCTTTCAGGAAAGCCTGATGCAATGGAACAAAATTCTTGTAAAACCAATTGCAGAAATCTATCTGCCCGTGCTCCTTTCTGGTTGTAATAACGGACAGGAAAGCAGTTTGCTTTAGTACCCTTCAATGACAGTCATTTTCTGGATTTTACAATCACTACAACTTCCCGTCTGTGGCTCCAAATGCATTTTTGGAACACATATCTGCAAGGCACACCACAGAGAAGTTGCGTGTGGGAGCACACATCTCTATTTCAAATGCAAGGCTTCTTGTTGGTAAACCTTTCCAGTACAATCCAGACTTGCTGACACCATGTATGTGACCCTGTTTCAACCTTTCATCCCGCACAAATTTCTGAAATTCTACGTAGAACCCACCAGCTGCAGTATCACTCACATCAAGTCTCTCTCCCTGTAGAGCAACTTCACAAAAACCACAATGTTACCTAGTCTAACCCACCAGCTGCAGTATCACCGACACCAGCTTCCTCCCTGTACAGCAATTTCACAAAAACCACAATGTTACCTGGTCGAACCCACCAGCTGCAGTATCACTGACACCAGCTCTCCCCCTGTACAGCAACTTCACAAAAACCACAGTGTTACCTAGTCAAACCCACCACCTGCAGTACCGCTGCCATCAGCTCTCTCTCCCTTTACAGCAACTTCACAAAAACCACAATGTTCCCCAGTCAAACCCACCAGCTGCAGTATCAATCACATCACCTCTCTCTCTCTTTGCAGCAATTCACAAAAACCACAAAGTTACACAGCCAAACCCACCAGCTGCAGTATCACTGCCATCAACTCTCTCTCCCTGAACAGCAACTTCACAAAAACCACAGTGTTACCTACTTGAACCCACCAGCTGCAGTATCACTGACATCAACTCTCTCTCCTTGTACAGCAACTTCACAAAAACCACAATGTTACCTAGTCGAACCCACCAGCTGCAGTATCACTGCCATCAATGCTCTCTCCCTGTACAGTAACTTCACAAAAACCACAAAGTTACATAGCCGAACCCACCAGCTGCAGTATCACTGCCATCAACTCTCTCTCCCTGTAGAGCAACTTCACAAAAACCACAGTGTTACCTACTCGAACTCACCAGCTGCAGTATCACTGCAACTAGCTTCCTCCCTGTACAGCAACTCCACAAAAACCACTGTGTTCCTACTTGAAACCACCAGTTGCAGTATCACTGACATCAACTCTCTCACCCTGTACAGCAACTCCACAAAAACCACAAAGTTAGTCAAACCCACCTGCTGCAGTATCACTGACATCAAATCTCTCTCCCTGTACAGCAACTTCACAAAAACCACAGTTACAAAATCGAACCCACCATCTGCATTATCATCGACATCAAGTCTCCCTGCACAGCAACTTCACAGAAACCACAGTTGCCCAGTCATCCATCCGAAGGAAGCGTTTAATTCAGCTTCCATTCCCACAGCTTCACAAAAAAAATTTTCCTCCTGTAACTGCATAGGACTAGGGATTAATGATGCACCTGCTTGCTTCTGATTAAACACTGAAGATGTGCTACATCCACCTGTTCATGTGAACACTAGCTTATATTCCTCCTGTCACATATAGTGACTAGGCTACAAGTCAGATGACATAGAATCATGGTTCAATTCCCAACAGGAGAAAGAAATTTATTTCTTCCATAAAATGTCCAGAATAGGTCTTTGGCCCACCCAGCCTCCTATTCAATGGATAATGGCGGCATTACCCCTGGAGTAAAGCAGCTGGAGTGTCAAGTCGACCACAGAACTGCAGCTAATGTTAAGATTAAGAATAGGTTCACTTAAAGTTTGGGATTCAGCTACATGGCTGTATACCCTGGGGAAATAAATGCAGAATGTAGCCATCAAGTTGGCAGACATATCACACTGTGAGGAGATGCTCTGCAGGGCCATTAGGCAGCGGACTTGCAGGTACCCCCGCAGCCGGGTGTGCAGCCTGAGAAGTAGCGTTTCTTGGGATTGCAAGCAGGCAAGTAGTACAGTGTCAAGAAAAATAATGAACTGTCAAAAAGTTGAAGCTAACTGGAACATTTATATTCAGAGGCCAAAGAACATGACAAAAAAAATCTTAAAATAAATAAACGTACATTACTCTGTAAATTTCCTTACAAAAGTGAAATATACGCATAAGTGCACCAAAACTGGAATAATTTTTTTTTACATATCATGACTACAAAAGTAGTTGACCCTCTGCACTGTTCACAGCAAAATACTATATATATTCCCGAGATCCAGCTTGTGTGACCGACTAAGAGCCAGAACAGTAACAGACATGAGCTGAACACTGCAGTCACAAATCACATACCTTCACTCGCTCTTATGTGCTTTCATGAGGCACAGGAAGACAACCTTCACCTTCTACCTTGTAATTAAATGGTCCAGCACAACTATCACAGTACCTGACAAGGGCCACTAACTTCACTTACAGGCAGGACTGTGGAGTTGGAGTCAGAACAAATTTTCGGTTGGGTCGGAGTCAGTGAAAATGTACCCACTCCAACTCTGGCCTCGATATAAAAACTTAACTAGATACTAGCTGCAATACCCATTACACTTATACTTAAATATAGATTAAAAATGTAAAAGGCAGCCTGAAGATCCACGTGGTCAGCACATGGCTTATGATACCATTTACCGTTTTAGTGGATTTACCATTATTAATACATATTGAGCGTTTACGAAACAGCCAGTGTCACAGATTTAAAAACTGAGGAGTGGGAGTCAAAGATTTTGTGTACCGATTCCACAGCCCTGTTCCTATCCCATTACATCTGACTAATTTTGACTATAGATCACCATTCTCAAATTTCTCTGTTAACTCAAGCTTTTGTTTTACAGTTAGTTCAATACTTTGAAGTTTTTCATGCATTTTACTTACAGCATAACATAACTTCAACATCCAGCACCCCATCTCACCTACACAATGAACCTAAAACAAACCCCCTCACCCCACCACCAATGTACTGGACTCTGAACCACGGAAAAAGGGATGCACTCTTGTACTATGCCTTCTGTAGACCAAGCACTCTAGTCAATGTGTAACATATGGTGAACTAGCTCATTTGTAGGCACAAAAATATTACTCACTGTAACTTGACTGTTTACTGCGACGAAAGCGAATGGTGCCAGAAGCTGCTCTTCATTCGTATCACTCAACTGCTCTTCACTGAGTGAGGGTTCCACTTTGACGCTATCCACTCCCTGACCTAAAAAAATGTTTTTTTTTAAATATCAATGTACAAGTTGGATTATATTATCAGAAATGTTGCACAAATGTCACAGCAATGCTATCTAACTCACATTCACAGGTACCAAGTTCAAGCCCTGCCTATAGCATTCTTTGTTGTGTTTGTTATACCCCTCTGCAAACTGCATTCAGGCCCAAATGCTTCCCTCTCACATCCCTCCAGTATCACGATTGTACATTACTGCTGCTGCATAATCATGTCGCTAAATTTCCGTCACACTAAACAACCAATTGACATTCACACCACGCATGCAGAAAGACAACAAACTCAACGTACATAATTATTTTACATGCTTCAATGGTTAGCAAAAAACCATCTGCTCCAACTTACTTTTTGAACATTTCATGACCTCGTAAAACACTAATAACTGCAATCAGTCCCAATACTGTACACATACAAAACATAAAAACAATTTAGCAACTAAGTATAATTAAACGAAAAACTGCAGAAATGAAAGCCTCCCCATTCTGCATTACCTTCACAAGTCACTGGAAAACACTCCTCCATTACAACTGCACCTTCTTCACCACGTAGCTGTTTCTCGCTACCTGATCGTGGTTCTAAATTCACTACAGTCAAGATCGGCTGTAAATAAAGATTCATATCACCATTTAAATCATTTCAAATGTTCCCACTGTAAGAGTTTCAATGTGATATGTACGTACATTCAACACTTCGGCACAGTTACAAAAATAAACTACATCAAACACGCCACACGCCAGGCTTACTTTCACGGATTGCAGCTACATGATTTGTAGCGCGGATCATCTACATGGTAGAACAAAATGGCGACCTTACACTAACATTTGCGGCCACAAATTACAGTGGCCGACACTGCACGTTTATGTACGAGCTTGGTTTTTTTTTTCTCCTCGTGTCCTCACGCTGTTACTCTGACGAGGTGGGGTTGTGTTCACTACCGGAAGAGCACTTCACATCGCCACAAACATATAGCATATATTCACTGCACACTGTCGCACTATTAAATAAACAGACTCTATTCACCGGCGAATACACTCACTATATTTGTTGTAGTGCGTTACAGTACACTCTCCACGTTTCAAACCTTTCGGTTCATCATCAGACGCTAACTTACGTAACGCCTACTGATTTCATGGCATACGACTGGTAAACGTGCTTTCTTTTTGTCGGATTGGGGTAGAAAATCTAATCCTCCTCCGCATCTAACTTGTGCCTACATGCTCCCACACAGCAACTTGCCGGCACACCACGTCTCTACTAATTTCAATTCTCTATTTTGGGGGTTGGGATATTATTTGCGAGTTAACACAGGAAAACTTTTCACTCTCTTGCCTAACATTGGTCGTTCTTGTACAAGCTGCCCTAAAATACGCTTCCGTTCTTCACACGTCTGCATTCAACACTGATATAACTTTCTCCTACTACGAATTACTTCAAACACGCACAAAAAACTAACGATTAATAACACCATTACATACACAACTAACATACGACCATGCTGCTCGGCGTGGCTTCTCAACCGCCTTCCGTTACTTACACAATACAAGCGCGTGCTGTGCTTCTTCATCAACCCACTACAGAATCCTGGCCAGGATGGCAGCCGCCCGCAGCAAGTCACTGCACTGTCTCCCGTGTTTGGCGCTAATATCGCTTCTCCGCTTCCGCGTATGGTTCGAACGACATTGCCACTATAGCTTGTTTCGATGTTGCCAGATGTAATTTGTCATATTTAAGTCACTTGAAACTTACTGCAGCTACACAAATAGGCATATATTTCATGAAGCGATTAAAGCCCAGTGGGAACTGTATGTACCGCCTGCTGTAACATCACTGAATCCCGCATTTTGCTGCCCAGTACATTTGTCTGATTTGTTAGATTCTCATAAAGAAGGTGGTTCTTTCCCTATACGATATTAACCCATTGGTTTTAAGGCGAATTCGCATAAGTCGCGCAAAGCACCTATTATAGGGTGATATGCATATACATTACAGGAAAAGAGGTCATTTCCCACTTACCGACCATAAAATAGTGGACATCAGCAGCAAAGAGGGTTTCCAAATTTTGGTCAAAAAAGAGGATGTATGGCGTCCTTTGAATAATGTATAACATACACACATTGAAGTGTAAACAAGTATAAAAATTGTGTTCCCCAATGTATTACAACTACTATCACTTTTGAAAGAGTAATTCTACTTCAATCCAGTTATACAAGTTGATGGAACTTGCATAGATGATCCTGTTGACGTTGCTGAAGCTTTTGCTAAGCACTTTTACACAACTTACAATCATATTTCACAACCACTTAGTTTTACTTCAGCTTTCTGTTCTGATTTCATATCGCCACTTCCTGTTAGTGACCTTGATATTCAGAAAGCTGTCCAAAGACTTAGAGCAACCAAATCTGTCGGACTTGATGACATCCTTGGCTTTTTATGAACGGATATTCAGCTATTTTAGTGCCTGTACTTAAGTACATTTTCAATCTCAGTCTATCTGAGAAGCACTTCCCTTCATAATGGAAGCAATCAGTAATTGTGCCTGTTATAAGAAGAGCAACAAGGCCTGCGTACAACACGACAGACCTGTATTTCTTCTTAATAATTTTTCAGAAGTTTTGGAATTGGTTACACATGACCACTTGTTTTATTATTTTCACAGTAAACCAAATTCCAGTCAAAATGGGTTTTTTTCAGTCCAAATCTACTACTACCAATATACGCTTTTATTTTGCCAACTACTGTAGACGCATTTCTGCTCATACTGTTTTTCCTAGGGGTAGGGGTCAAAGGTCGATACGGTCTCAGGGGCTATACAGATGCTGATATGTAAAACCCACAAATCCTGAGAAAGCCAACCGCAACATCTGTGGCTCTGTTGACAACTCCTACTCCCACGCCCACGAAGGCTAAGGCCACGTGACCCCTGGGCAATGCAATTGCAGCAGATGGGAGAGAGTGCAGGCAAATGTCCAGCACCTTAAAACTGGACCCCATCAGTTAGGGGTGCACACCCCAGCAGAAAAGCATGCCAGGCTAGAGGCATCAAGGTGGCAGCCCCACCACTTGGCTTACCCTGCAAAAGGCCAGTAGCCTATCCAGGGGACATCCTCACCTACTCAAAAATTCCCCACAGAGAAGAAACGGACTGTCATTAACGATGACGACATGGCTCAGCACAAAGGACAAAGGCTTAGGAAAATTAAAGTAGCCACATGGAACATCAGAGGTATTACAGGAAAAAAGGATTTACAAACAGAACTCCAGAAAAGGAAAATTGACATAGCAGTTATTACAGAGACAAAAAAGAAAAACAAAGGTTCAGAAGACATTGACAAGTACATAATGATTTATTCTGGAGTACCAGACAATAAATGGGCAGTGTCCAGAGTAGCAATTTTAATTAGGAAAGATTGGAAAAACAAGAAACAAGATGACACTTGGATATCAGACAGAACTGTGGTAACCAGGCTATCACTACTAAACCGAAATTTTACAATAGTGGGGGTATATGGGCCAATAGAAGGGAAATAAAAAGAAACAGAAGAGTTTTACAGTGAGTTACAACAGGTTATAGACAAAATTCCAAAAAAGGAAAACATCATCATAGTAGGAGATTTCAATGGTAGGATTGACAATCAACCAATCCCAGAATGCATAGGACAAAATGGGGAACACGTAATTAACCACAATGGAACATCTTTAAGAGATTTTAGTGCATTCAATAAGCTTAAAATAACAAACTCATTTTACAGACAGAAAAACATACACAAACTTACATGGGAAGCCAGAGGAATGAGGGCAGTAATAGATTACATAACCATCAATGACAGATTGAAAAGCAACATTGAAGATACAAGAGTTCACAGGGGCAGCGAAATTGATAGTGACCACAAGCTAGTGGAAAGCAAATTCAAATTTACTATACATGGAAAACATTACAATAAGGAAAGAGATAAAACAATACACAAAAAACCTGCTGGATTGAAAGCATATTTACTGGAGCAGGAATCGATAAGAACGCTGTATAGAAACAGACTGAAAGTAAAACTCACACCAATAACAGGAAATGTAGATACAGACTGGTTGAAAATTAAACAAGCAATTACTGAAGCAGTGGAAGAAAGCATAGGATATAAAAAACGGAAGAACCGGAAGTGGCTTAGAACATGGAATGATGAAATAAAACTTGCAATAGAAGAAAAGAAAACTAGTTTTAGGAAGTATTTACAAAACAAAACAGTGGAATACTTTACTGAATACAAAAAGCCACGAGCAATGGTAAGGAAAATGACATGAAAACAACGGGGAGATGACTGGGAAAAATTTGTCAAGTCATTAGAGAGGGACATAACAGGAATGCAAAGGCTAGGGTTTAAAACATTTAAGCAGCTACAACTTCAAGAAAGGGATAAACTCAAAATTAACCCACTATCAAAAATGGAATGGAAAAAGTACTATGAAAAGCTCTGGAATGAGCACGGCAACAACGGCAAGGAACAGAAACGAAAATCAGAAATGAAATGATAAATGGAAACACAAATAGTATAACAATGGAAGAGTTAGACAAAGCACTTACATATGCAAAAAAACAGGAAAAGCCCAGGAGTAGATAACCTACCGATGGAACTGTTTAAATTTGGAGGCAATGATTTAAAAGTACACATAGTAGAGCTGTTCAATAACATAGTAGATAAAAGTCAAATACCACAAGAATGGTAAACAGGAATAGTAATAAATATACACAAAAAAGTCAAAGAGTAAATATGAAAATTATAGGGGAATTACATTACTGTCTACAGCCTACAAACTATTTACAAACATAATAAAAAACAAATTAAATGCACATCTGGAAGAGGAAATGGAAGAAGAACAGTGTGGCTTTAGAAAAGGGCGTAGTTGTGTAGATGCCATGTTTACAGCACAGCAGATAACTGAGAAAAGGACAGAACATAACTTACTCCTATTCCTTTTGTTTATAGATTACAAAAAGTCATACAATAATCTGAACAGAGACATGTTGTGGCAAGTTTTGGAAGAAAAAATTCCAAATTCACTATTAAAGACAATAAAGTGTAGTTATAAAATACAGAAGTCAGTGTTAAATTTAACGATGATACGATATCAGATCCAATTCAAATAAATAAAGGAATAAGACAGGGATGTGGCCTCTCTCTGATACTATTTAACGCATGTATCAATAAAATTTTACAGGAATTTAAGATGGTGATAAATAAAGACATTCAACTAACCAACAGGAAGATAATTATCATGATATTATATGCAGACGACCAAATCCTAATGGCAACCTCTGAAGATGAATTACAAACCGTGGCATACCACCTAAATCTTATAGCAAGAAAGTACAAAATGAACATATCAAACATCAAAACAAAATAAATGGCAAGGTGTGGGAACCACATACAAAGAGTAAAAATTGTCATGAACGACAATCCGATTGAACAGGTATCAGTTTAAATACCTAGGATACCTTATATTGGATTACAAGAGTGATTTGGAAGACAAGATAAACATATAACAAAATAAATGGTGTTATACGAAGGCATTTTGGAAAACAAATGACTAAAGAAACAAAATTGAGAATCCATAATATCACAGCTAAAGCAGCCTTAAAGTTCGGTAGTGAAGCCTGGGTGCTGAAGAAACGAGATGAACAAAGACTGGAAGCAGCACAAATGAAATTTTTAAGACATTTGCTAGGAATTACTAAGTTAGACAGGGAAAAAATCAATCCGTGAGGGAGAAACTTGGAGTGCAGAACATTGTTCTGGAAATAAAACAGTACCAATGAGAGTGGCTACATGTAGAGAGAATGGACAGAGACAGGATACACAAACAGGCACTGACATACAGGCCAAAGGGGAAGGGAAGCATAGGACGATCAAGGAAAAGATGGAAGGACCAGCTTCATCTCAAGGGATAAAGAACAGGCACTACGCCTAATACTTTACAGCTCATGATGATGATGATGATGATGATGATGACGACGACGACGACGACGACAATGACGACGACTGTTTCTCCTATATGTTTCAGTTGTTACTTCCAGCCATTCTCAGGGAGTCAATATCTAACAGTCCACACAGCATGCAGTCTGTCTCTGAATTGTATGCTATACATTCGATGCCTTCATAGTCATTACCACACAAGTATGCGGTTGGAGTTACAATACAATAAAACAGAATAATGCATAAAATACAATATGTTGTACATAAAATATTTGTAAGATATATAAAATTTATTTGTATATAAAATGTAGTATATGTCTGTATCACAACATCAGTCTTGACGCACTTGCATTCATTTTGTGGGGTGAATCCCCTGCCTGCAGTATTTCAAGTGATTCACCGCATGGCCCACTCTGTACTGTCAGTACAGTACAGAATGGGCAATGCGGTTTCACCCTACAAATAAATGCAGGTGGGTCAAGACTGATGTTGTAGATGTTCACAACACCAAGTTGATGTTATTTATTTTTATTTAAGCAGCACCTTTGACCTCATTCCTCATACACTTCTTTTGCACAAGCTTAGTGCCTACAGGCTCTCTGATGTTTATGTCAGTTGGTCACATAGTTACATAACTAGCCATTACTCTGTTGTTCAAAACCAGGGCATTTATTCGACGCCCGTTGAAGTGATTTCTGGTGTTCAAGAATCTGTTCTTGGGCCGCTATGGTCTAATGTATTTATTAATGACCTTTGCAACTCTATTAAACACTCTAGAGATCTTTTATTTGCTGATGACATTAAAATTTTTTGCACCATAAGGTCTGTAACTGAGTGTATGCCTCTACAATCTGACAATGATTCCACTTGCATTTAAGGTGATGCAACTGTATGAAACTTAACAACAACAAAACTACAGTAATCACCTTTAGAAGGAAAACTAACACAATTAATTATAATTACCAACCGTGCGATAAATGTATAACTCAAACTGACTCCATCAAAGACCAACGAATCTTTTTGGATTCCAAACTTCTTTGTCACCATAAAGTTGATTACGTATTTTCTCAGTCACTAAAAATGTTGGACTCATACGTACAATGACCTTTCCTTTCTCCCATTGCTAGTTTATTATCGTTATATGTTACTTTAGTTATATCAAACTTACAATATGCCTTGCCTCTTTGGAGCAACATTACAACTACTGATGCCAATAAGCTCAAACGCATCCAGAAGTTTGCAGCTCTTTGCTTCAGTTGCTTTCTTCCCCAGATTTCTTACAATTATGCTAGAGCACTTTACGTTATATACTCTACAAGTTAGAAGGCAACACCTTGATGTTCTTTTTTTCATGCTTTTCTAGAATCTCTATTTTGTCCTTCCTTGATTGTTAACCTTT
This sequence comes from Coptotermes formosanus, assembly GCA_013340265.1. NCBI lineage: Eukaryota > Metazoa > Arthropoda > Insecta > Blattodea > Rhinotermitidae > Coptotermes > Coptotermes formosanus. The sequence continues at coordinate 299,478 of BLKM01000452.1, forward strand.
CAAAGCCTAGCGGTAACTTTACATATGACCAGGTTTAACATTAAAAAATTCTGCGTGGTGCTCACATTGCATTTATATGTTTTGTACGGATCTCAGAACAAACAGCAACTTTTGCCTTATAAAACATTAAGAGACTGGTTTTTATAACCGAGGTGGAATGTTTACAGCGCGGTACGCACTGAATCCTTATATAACACAGATACACTTCGTCTTTAAAGGGTTAATAGTAGTCTTAGAGTTCCATCTTGCAATATGAGTAACTTTACCCAGTTTTATGTGGTGAGACAAAACTGTCCCACTAGATGTGCAACAGCTGCTAATATCATGTGCAGTGACATAGATATACTTAGCAAGCAAATTAGACTGTTGAAACAGATTTTACCCTAGCAGCACTTTTCATTCAAGTTATGGTTTTAATTACTTTACCCAATTTAAATTTCAACTTTTGTAGACGATGTTATAGTTATACTTAGCAACTGAATTAGACTTTGAAACATATTTTAAGACAGATGATATGAATTTGGGTTAACCTGTGTTGCAGTTTTAGCTATAAATTTATTTTGTTTTATTATGTTGTTCCTTTGTGTTTGTGTAATTATTTTGTGCTAGTTTTGTAATTGGCCATTGTACTATTCAACTAGCACTTCAATAAATAAGAATTGAATACAGTAATACTAATATTGCAGAATAATTTTACTAACGAGCAAAAAATGACAAAAATCAATAGAAAGATAAGGCATACACGGAGAAAAAACTTCCAAAACAGGCAACTGCTACAATGTGGCAGCAAAACAGAACAAACATGCAGTCCATTGTCTTCTACCTACTACGATATTTCACGGTACGAAATGTGTACGCACCTTCTGCCGCTAATACATCATCCGATTTCCTACCTGATTGAGTAAAAAAACTTATTACTTTTGCCGAACTCCTGTCGCTTGTAACAGCTTTCTCGTGCTTCTCGCACACCACGTGAGCTTGCAGATCAGGAGAAACGTTAAAACACGTACCTTCCTGGGTTACGTACGAAGCATTCCGATTTCCCACCCGCCGGCCAACCATTTCGGTGACACGAATACTTGGTTTTCAGTTCGTCCGTAAATTTACATTTTCTTTACCCAACTGTAAGAACGTGATAGAAAAAACACACGAACTAAACAACGCACAACACATCGTCCACCACACTGCACACAATACAAACTCAACGGCCGGCACCGGATTGTGCAATGATACATTCGGATCCACCGGAAGTATCAGTGACCAAACCTGCGAATGTGAAACATTGCTTATCTGATCTACGTTCTGTGGCGTACGTAACAACCCGCCGAAAAATTGAGTGTTTATCGACCAAGTTCATAAACTCGGACATTTTTGGAAAATTGAAAAATCGCCTGCCCTGGAAACAATTGAGAAGCCTAATAAGGGCATGCCAGGGAAGAGCCAGACGTACGGTATCCCTAACGGATTATCTTTGTTACGTCCGTTCGCGTACATATATCAGTGTGGCTCCCATTAGGCATGCGAACAGGCCGCAGTGGTTTGTAACCCAGTAAGGATCCGTGGAATGTGAATAAACGAATGAGTGTTACGTTATACGTACACTGCCCATCTTGTTGTAATAAATGAGGAGGTTGGAACGAAATTGTCATACATAATGTTGACGAACAGTCAGTCTTCAAACAGTTAAAGGAATTTTGACTTCCGGAATTTCGTATTTTTGGGGCAAGTCTACTGGGTTGTTGTGCCACGTGGTTAAATAATTGCTCACAGATGTTTGGAGGGACCGCAACGCCTTTATCTTCAGGGTCTGAGTCCGTGAATCGACTCGTGATCCTGACAATGAAGGCGGTTTCTTCGAAACGTCAGGAACAAATTACGCGACCACGCGGCGCAACAACGGAGAAGACTCTTCCACAACAATCGCCCGGTTGAAACCTCAAACCACTCTTTTGATATTAAGAATATAATTCTTTCTGATTATTTTACCTTCCTTATTTATTGTGTTTTGTTCATCCATAACTGATTTTCTACAAAATAATTAAACAATAAAATTTGTCATAATGAAAAGGACATCAATCTCCAGGAACGCATAACAATATTATTAAAAACAACTTCTACAATCTAGTTACTGAAAAATTTATATGTTAATAGATGAACGAAATTTTAATTTCAAGTGACCAAGATTTACTACACAAGAATTTTACTTCTAATTTCTTTCTTTTCCAAATAATGGCTGTACAATCACTTGCAATTTTATTATTACTATTATTATTCCTATTGTTACCTTGGACAATGCTGGGTGATTGACTTACTTGCTTGGAGGGGAGAGGGAAAGGTTGAGTAAAAGAGGGCATTCTGTACCCTCCTATTAGATCTTGCCTCTTGATTAGGAATCGCCACTGATTTATGTCAAAACAACTTATTCCCCTCTTTACTAGCAACTGTTGACTCTGAAAACGTCCATTGTCACGGTATATTCCAATCGGTGGCATTAGAGTTAGGTTGGTTTTAGCCTGGTTTGGTTGGATTCACTTAAGTTACTTAGCATTTTAATGAATTGTGTTACATACTGTCTGCCTCCACTTCTGGATCCTCAGGTGCCTGCCAACCAGTGCCTCATACTGTAACCATGAATCTGCTAAATGGACCACAACCTTCAGCTTTATAATTTCCTGAACATGGCGAAACCGAAGATGTAATCCAACTTATCGATTGTGTAGGGGAAATTTAACATTACCTGTCACCACACCCATGCAATCATGTTCATAGGGGCACCCATTTATTAGTCCACAAACATTATGGAATGATTCAGTCATATACAAGTACCCTTCATCTTCAAATGAACTGTACAGCACCTATCCTTGGCCTCACATTGCTTGGTGTCAGAGTTAGGCCTACCTGAACTATTGGTGCGATCAATATGGGACCCCATCACGCTCTTAGTTCACATTTCCTTCCCTTTTCACTTTCTCACTCCACCTAGTTCTTGATTTCTAGGCCTATGCCCAAAATTCAACATTTTCATGTGCCCTTTCCCATAGAGATTTTGTTCACAGTTTTGACAATGTCACACTTGCCTATTTTTCATCTCTTCAGAACTGTAGGTTTGTTACCTATTACCATTAGGTGGTGCCACCACATGTTAACACAGCTGACCATCACAATGACTTTCCCTGCAATTGTACACACTGTACAATACTTGAAATGGACTCAGTTAGGGATGTAATATTCCTAGCTTTAACAGTTTGCTGAAACCTAAAAGGAAGTAATCAATTCAGTACTGGGGGTTCACATCTCTTAGGCTCAATATTACAAAAAGGTCTGTTATACACTACAACAAGATAAACAAATTTTAAATATTTATGAATGTTTAAAAATCACTTAACACATTATTGTCATTCTGGAAGATGATACATCTGTAACAAACACCATCCTGAGATGCATTCCAGCAGAGCAGAAAGTCATACAGATGAGGAAAGAGAATATACTTAATAATAGCATACAAAATTACATGTCATGAGACTGAGAATATCTGACATCTGAAAAATCAACAAATGAACTGTCTGATGCAGAATGTGAAGGGAATGGCAACATGTAGGCTGATGGGAGCAACCACATTTTGTGATTCAAGATATGATAATGAATGGCTACCTTACATCAGATCTTTACTGAAATGTAATTTCATTTGCTGGATGTATGGTGCAATGTAATAACCAAATTGTTCTGATAGACGGGAAATATGTGCACTGAAAGAATGCATCTGTGACAGAACAAGAGCAAAACTAGTAGAATCATGCTGCTGTAACTAAGTTCTGTTAGAAATATCCATTCCTGATAGCCTGTTTCATGGCTTCTAGAACTTCTCTCGATGCCGACCTAAGGAAGGCATATATAGGGCAAATTTGTCACTTTGTTGTGGCTCCTGGTTAATACATTTCAGAACTTGTCTTTCAAAACAGCAAATAGTTTGTCTCCCTGCGAGGCATCCAGTTATGGTATCAAATGTGGTATGGTAACTACAAAGGCATGAACAACCCACAAAAACTCCCACTGAAAGCTACTTTGAAGTCCCAATGATAGTCCTTACAGACTTCATGTACTCTGGAAATAACTACACCAGCAATCAAGAAGATACAGAATTTTAAAGCAATATACATATTTAAGGAAAATACTGAGGCTCCCAGATTTCACCCTTTCAAGGCCAGTTCACTTCCTGGCTGGCCATCTCTACTGGGGGACCCAAGACTAAAAATCTTAATCCAAAGTAAAACAGCATACAAAGTACTACAGACATAAGAGGAAAAAAGTGACATATGGAAGGGGCTCTAAAGGATGAGTGCCATGATAAACAGGGAGTGGAAGGGGCCAAAAGAACAAGCTTGGACATGCAGTAACAGAACTAAGACACCACGCCTTTTGTCACACAATATGTATTAGACAGTAGTCTGGGGCACATTTGTGAAGTTACAAAAAAAGAATAACTATTCACTTTGTCATGTCTGTCAGTTCGTCTGTCTGCCTGAATGAAACCGCCTGGCTCCCACAAGGTGACCCTTTATACTGGAGACTATTATTAAAAGCTGTACAGAAAATTCAAGCTTGGTTAAACTGGGACAACATCAGGCATTTTACATGAAGACCTAAGTACAAGCTACACTGCGGATAGCAACACATGTATCTCAACAATAGAAGACACCTCACTGTTGTGTTGCCACAGCAATCAGTGGAGGCTTGTGGGACTTTCTTATGGTAAGGGTGGGGTTAGGATTTTTTATGTGATTAACGAGAAGGCCTAAAAAGACATTTTATTTCAGCACAGCCACTCAATCATTTATGTTTAGCATACATAGCAGGATTAAATTTTGTCCAGTAAGTTTGTATGCTGCTTGACTATGACTGAGAAGTAACTAAATCAGCTGCTGCGTGACCTAAATCCTTAATTTCATTCGTCTCAGCAACAGTTAATTGTGAAAACTTGATGCCCTTCAAATACTTCACATTGTTCTTGTTCAAGTTTGTCTTAAAACTGCAACTACTCAAATCAAAACATCCACAAATATTTGTTTGAAAACAGTTACATAAAATTGATTATCAAAGTTCCAGTATCTTTATATTATGCATACCGATGTGAGACAGATCACTAAGTTATGAAATGAATATTCACAGTCTCACCATAACCACTACGCAGCATGGATGCCCCACTCACCTGCTACAATACAGCTCATAAAATATACAATGAACCTGATAATGGAACAGGAATAACCTATTTCCACAACAACTATTGGACTGCCTGACATTGATACCATCAACCATGAAACTTATCGATAGTGCGAAGCCACCACCAATCCGTTACCAATATAAAAGAGCATAGCATATGCATATGGAACTTCCATCATAAATATTCACTCAATCCACATCTGCCTAGTGAGACTGCCATACCAACCTACCTCAATAAAATCCCTACGCATAATTCACAACACCTGAATATATTGCCAAGAACTCCAACGCCGGCTCAGAACATCACAGGAAACCAACAAATACAATCGAATAATACTCCATTTCTCCAGTAATCAATATTTTTTAATTATACCTAAACTATAAATCAAGGTACACTATGGTATAAAACTACCAAGCGCTGGTTTTATCCTACAATTTACACTGTATTTTTCTTTTACTGTTTTAGTGTATTTTTACATATGGACTCTTACACTATGACATTGTACCAAATGATCTCAACATATGACCTAAATACTGTAATTGCCTCTTTAGATCTCAGAGGCTGTAACTATTCACGCGTTACTTCTTGTATACAGGCCTGATGGTCAATTAAATGACTGAAACATGTAGCCTTTTCCCATAGTGTTTTATAATACAATTTATTAAGTTGTGAGGACTGTTTCATTTCATAACTTAAAGTTCCAGCATTTGAAACATTTGAAAAGGTAAACAGACATACAACATACTCATTTGAACCCTCTCTAGGCTGCAGTGCCTGCAGTTCGGCCCACAACCCAGCTGCCGCTGTCTTCCCACCATTCAGCTCATGTGCACTGACCCACCAAGCATTGCCTGGGCAGGACACAGCCTGCTCGCTTTCTGCAGTACTTAAAGAGTGTGTCAAACTAAAATTATTTCATTCATAATTATTCAAAGAATGTATCTATCTGCTAACAAAATCTTTTATTCTGATATTTGGTATGATATTTTTCAAAATTTCTGACAGACTGCAGCTCTGCAGCCACTGTGGATGAGCTGCCCGTGACGGCAATGCTATTAATATTTTTTTTCTTATTTTGCTGGAACTTATTAAAGGAAAACTGCTTGATTGATACATGCATTAAGGACAGCAAAGATCTGAATGCACCACAATGTTATGTTATACATACATTTTCTACCTGGTTCATCTCAGAGGATTGGCGCGCATGTTCCACACGCAGCAACAACTGCGACAGTTTATTAACCTAGAATCATGCGAAACAAGTAAAAGCACATAACAGACTACAGCAATACTGAGTACCTAACACTGCACACTGTGTAAAATTTGTACTTTATTATTTACATTAATTAAGGAACTATAGCCTCCTGAAAGCCATGAGTGACTTCCTGGGTGTTTTCTAATCTGAAACAAAGACTGTAACATGTTGCAAATCTTCTTTTATGGAGTCAAATGAAGTCAAATTTCATATCATTACCTGATATAGACACAATGGAATACTCATGTAATATTAAACACAGGTAATATCATCATGTGAGCAAAGGAGCGGGGAAGAGGCTGCATCTTTGCAATATGGGATTCTCACTAAATGTCACCAGTAATATGCCCATGTATCTGCTGTGAAGGAATCACTGACAGGGCCATTAGTTCTCGGGGCTAGAAGGTTTACTGCACCTTGAGGTTTAATGCAAAAAGTTTGATTGACGCTGTTTTTCCCTGTATATTTCTCTGTAGCTGGCCAATGCTGACGTCAAGTTTCTTCCAAATTGTAAACTCCGCTCAACATCTGGGTCCATATCCATTGCCTCCTGTGCCAGCTGGTTTGCAAGAATGAAGAACTGTGCCAGTCTCTTCAGTGTTGGCTTATCCTCCATTATGCCACCTTGGTCCTCTTCTTCCTTTTGCGTTAGCTCCACCAAATCCTCCACAGATAGTTCTTCTTCATGAGACTGGAGAAGGTCAATGACATCCACTTCTTGTAAATCCTCAAACCCTTCTCCTACAATCTTTCGCCCAAGATCAACAATTTCAGATACTCCTGACAATGGATTCACACATCCCCTGAAATCATGGACACACTCCTTCCACAAATTTTTCCAAACAGCATTCATAAGGGTGCCCTTCACTTCATCCCAGGCTTTCCTGATGTTCTTAATAGCATGCAGAATATTGTAGCTGCGCCAGAACTCACGAACTGACTGCTTGCTGCAACCTTCACATGCCTTCAGCAACTGGGAGAATGTCAGTTTCAGATAGTAAACCTTAAAAACAGACCTAATACCTTGATTCATAGGTTGAATTAAAGAAGTGGAGTTGGGTGGGAGAAACATTACCCTGACATTAGGATGTAAGTCATTCAAGTGTGCAGGATGCCCTGGGGCATTATCAAGGACCAGTAAAGCCTTGAAGGCAATGCCAGACTCATTGCAATGCTGCTCCACCTCTACACAAAAACAATTAAGGAACCAGTCTTCAAACAGTTTTCCAGTAACCCATGCCTTTCTATTTGATCTCCAATGAACTGGTAGGTTTTGAAGTCTTACACCCTTCAAGGCTCTGGGAGCATGGGAGTGGTACACCAATAAAGGTTTACACTTGAAGTCACCTTTTGCATTACCGCATAGCAAAACAGTCAGCCTATCTTTTGCTGCCTTAAAACCGGGAGCAGTCTTTTCTTCCTTTGAAATGAATGTCCTGTTTGGCATCCGTTTCCAAAATAAACTAATCTCATCTAGATTAAAAACTTGTTCTGGTTTGTATCCTTCAGCTATCACAACAGCCTTAAATTCATCTGGAAAGCCATAAGTTGAAACATTTTTACCACTCCTAATATTACCCTTTGTTTTCATGTTACGCAGATTCTGACGTTTCTGGAATTTGTCAAACCAACCTTTACTTGCTGCAAAGGGCTCAGCAGATGAAGAATCCCTGTGTCTTTGCTGTAGGTGTTCATATAATTTCAGCGCTTTTGCACGGATGATGCGGGAGTTAACTGTCATCTTCTTTTTATTCTGATCTTCAACCCAGATTGCCAACATCTTTTCAATTTTTTCTAACAGTGGGTTTCTCACCCTAACAATTTTCTTAGCAGCTGATGAACATGACTGAGCAACAGAATTTCTAATTCTTTCTGCATTCTTCTTTATTGTGCGTATGCTTGATTCATTCACGTTGTAAAACCGCCCAAGTGATGCAGCAGTCTCACCGTTCTCAAGTCGCTGTATAATATTAAGCTTCGTTCCAAGAGTCATGATTGTTCTTGGTTTCTTCACGGGAGAGTCCATGAAGTGCCTAAACAGAAGAAACGTGTGACATTGTTACAAATATCATTCATGTATCACGACTGCCATATTTTCCTATGCTCAGAGCCCAACAAATAACCTGTCAGCTGCAAAGAAGCTGGTTCCAAAGTAAAGGCTACAGAAACTATGTACATATTAATGGCTCATCAACAGACCGCATGATAAAATCACAACATAAAGACAGTTAATAGAGCTTTAAAAAATATGGCAAAGTTCAAATATTTAGGAATGCTATTAAAAAACCAAATTATATAAAAAATACCAACACAGTACACCACAGGAAGAAGATTTATTCTAAGTCAGGAATCCAACATGGTTTAGCTAACCACTATCTCCAGGGATCATACACCCTTGTATGAAAGACCGTCAAAGACAATAAAACCAGTTAAGTTACAAACAAAATTTAAAATTAAAATATAAGCTTTAGAAGTATATAAAGGTCATCAATCATGTACATCTTACACACAAGCATATTTAAACCACCTCATGTTATTATTGACACTAGAGATGTGCATTTACATGTAACAAATGCACATATCTTATGTAGATAACAAATGCATGTATATTAGTCCTAGTATGCATGATAGGATCTGCAGTACACAGTTATGCTTTTAAACCTTAATTTTAAATTCTATTTTTAACTTAACTGGTTTTATGGTCTTTAATTATCTTTCACTCACAGTTATATGATCCCTCATGATGGCAGGTAGCTGAAACACGTGGGATCCCTCACTTAGAATAAACCTACTTCATTGGTATTCTTTTTATCATTCGTGCATAGTCACAATGCATCACAAAACCAAATTTTGCTCATGAAGAAATCAAAGATACAATTAAATCTTGAAAATGCTTCTTTGCATTCAGTTAAAAATCCTTTGTCTTCCCAGCCGCTAGGGATGAAAATGTATAATTTCACCCATTATGTTGTATTGATGTGAAACTCAAACACTCACACAAACAGAACATGGACTGCACGTGCTTGGGAGAATACTGTATTCAGACACACGAAGTAGAAAGTTACATGAAGCTGGAGAAAGCTGCTCAATGAAGAGATTTGCAACCTCTCTCCTCCTCAAATATTATTCGGGAAATCAACAAGGATGAGATAGGTTGGGCATGTGGCACACATGGCAGAGAACAAAAACACATACATGACTTTGGAGGGACAGCATGAAGGAGGCAGATTACTTTATAAACCTGGGCACAGAAGGAAGGATAATATTAAATTGGATCTTAAAGCTATAAGATGCGATGGTTTGGATCGAATTAATCTGGCTCCAGACACAGGCCAATGGTGAACTCTTGAGAACGTGGTAATAAGCCTTCAGACTGCATAAAATGCAACAAAACTTTTGTCTTAACTGACTGACTGTCAGCTGCTGAAGGAATTTGCTCTGTCAAGTTCATTCCTTCATAACCACAGGAAGAGTGGATTAAACAGATTACAAACAGTAGAACCGAAAATGTGCATTGTAAAGCAGTCCCTGTCTGCACTATGAAGGCATATAGCACGAGGAGAGGTACAGCTACATTCATTTGCAACCTCGGCATTAGGTAGAGATGAGTGGTCAACTTTATGCCCCTGCCATTTTATTCCCACGAAAGAAACAAGGTACCAATTCAATAGGAGGGTCAGTAAGGCCCAGAACCAGGCTGGACATTTTGGAGACAAAAAAAATCTGTTCCCCTGCCAGGATTCAAATTCAAAACAGGCAAGCCTACAGCCTAGTCACTATACTGACTGCTCTATTCCTGTACTAATTCAAAACACATGCACTGCATCCTCGCCTACCAATCAAGTTGGTTCAAGCAGCAACGCTTCACATTTGTAATCAGCAGGTGCCTGGTTTGACCTATGTGAGCTTTTCATGGTTTCCTCAATCCCTCCAGGCAAATATTAGGCTAGTGCCTTATAATAGGCTACAACCACTTCCTTCATGATGCTTTCAAACTCACTGTCCCTTATCATGCATAATCTGAAGCTACATAGTCTGAACTAGAGACAGCACTGGTAAATAAAACTACAAATAAATAAATAAATGTGTGCTCACCTGTGTATAGACACTGTGGATTCCTCTACAGTTACTTCATCTTTCACATCCGCCTTTGTATAAAGTGCCTCTTCCTGGAATTAAACCCATCACTTATTACATACCCGTACTTAAAGGGCAGGAAGGTAAAAAATACTGCAGTATTGCAAATTAGTTTTGCAAATGTAAACTGAAAACCTTCATGGCTGGATAACTATTTACTACAGACCCACAAAGGCAAGATGTTTCAGAATCTCATATATGACATCACGACAGTGACGTGATGCATGCGTTATACAGTGTCCTGCAAATTATGTTCTGTGTAATTTAATTTAATTTAATTTAGTTTACATATCTGTTTCATAGATTCAGTCAAATTCACCTTACAGCTCTGAATATAAAACTTGTCAATGCAATACAATAGCGTAAAACAACAAATACAACATAACACAATGCAATAAAAACCACACCACAATACAATATGATACGAACACAAGACAACTCAACACAAAGCAATTAGTGTGAAACCTAGAAGCACAAACATAACATTATGGTACCAAATAATCTCACAAACATTAGGTATTATATGGGTAACTGTGTTTCCCTTTAACTTCCATCAGATTTGTCTCTTCTCCAAAACTGTTTAGACTGGCTCTGGGGCCCACCCAGCTGTCTATCCAGTGGGTACTTGAGTTCTTTGATGGGGAAAAAGTGGATGGCTCTGTGGTTGACCACTCACCTCCATTTGGTGCCCAGGTTATAAATGAGCGGAGCTATACCTCTACTCCCCATGTATGCCTTCATGGCACGGACAGGGGCAACTTTATTTTTAATTTTAACTCCAGTGATTCATTAGTTACAGCCATCCAACCAAAAGCCAAATGCAGACTTCATTCAATCACCATTCTGATATTACGTGCTTATTGAAAAAATGACCTCACCGAAGTTTTATGTTTTTCATATACATCTTTCAGGACGCATTACAGAGTAGCACTGATATCACTCCAACCTTACCAGTTTCCTGCATCCACTTTATTATTTTTATTTATTTCAATGAATTAAGCAGTCTTTACAGCATGCATACCGATGTGAGTATATTGCAAAAACAAACACGGTCAAATGCCGTTCTCACAACTTTAATTTAAAAATTATGTTGAAAATAAAATAGGCTACATGTTTCGACCACCTAGGTGGTCACCATCAGGCCTCGTTACAAAAGTGAAAAGAGGAGATTTGCCATTGAAATCTCATTTGGCATTACAATTCATGATAGTTATAGTGTATACAATATAGTAGGAGCATATGTATAAAATTTTAAATAATAAAATACAGCATTGTAAACTGTAAAGATAAAGTCAATATGTAGAAGTCTTAGAATTATCGAAGATGGCATATAATAGTTGCAGGTTACTGAAGAGATTTTAGACTATTATACGTCATCTTCAGTATTCTAAGACTTCTAAATATTGACTTTATCTTTACAGTTTACAACGCTGTATTTTATTATTTAAAATTTTATACATACACACCTACTATATTGTATACACTATAATTATCATGAATTGTAACGCCAAATGAGATCTCAATGGCAAATCTCCTCTTTTCACTTTTGTAATGAGGCCTGATGATGACCACCTAGGTGGTCAAAACATGTAGCTTCTTTTATTTACAACATAATTTTTAAATTAAAGTTGTGAGGACGGCATTTGACTGTGTTTGTTTCTGAATTCAGCAGTACTGGGTTCAGGTGAACTCGATTAAAAATATTCATGCAAAATGTCATGAAAAATGGCTCACTGGTTCAAAAGATGACATGGGGGGAAGGGATGACATACACACAGCACTGTGATATTGTAAGTCTATTTTCCTCCCTTAAGAAAGGAATGTAAGATAAAAATTATTCACCTGAATTTCATTCTTCACTGCAATGAAACTGTATGGCTGTGAAATCTCCTCTTGCTTGTCACTCTGCTGAACATCAACAAATGAGAGTACAGGTTCTGTGTCATCATCTGAGAATGGCTCATCTTTGAAGTTGACCATCATGCACTCTAGAACAATTCATACATTATAATTTCACTAATACAAGTACTTGTATCACAACATTCCATGCAGAACCTAAGAATGCTTTAAATTACAAGACACAAGGTACCAATTCCACTAGAGTACCTCCATGTTCCTCTCCAGTCCCTCCAGATAAATGACAGAATATGAAATATGTAATGACCACTTCCTCTTCACCCACCATTGGTGACAATGCAACACAAAATACCTCACTTGATACTGACTGACCTCAACAGTTGATACTGTATTATAAAGTAACTGTCACTCAATGTAACTTTGACACTGTGACCATATGCTGTTCACGTCTTAAGCAAACGATTACAAATCTCTCACGTGCCACTTTCTGTAATATCATATGCACATCAGCTCACAAGAAAACACACACGTTCATAATGTAAAGATGAGTTCTGGCAGTCCCCATCAAGCCTTCTTTCCTAAGCATATACTTCAGCAATCCTACATATCTTCTGGTGCTGATGTAATAATTAGGTAATGTGAATTTATAATTGAAAAACGACATGCAGTGAATGAATGAATCTGGTAGCTATCAGGGGCCTATATACAGATCTGACAGTGGGCAGAGTGGCTAATTGGACCGCCAACCTTCCACACACACTGGCCACTGTAACACCTGTATAAGGGTCACCTGATTCATTCAACCTTAAGATGGCAACTACACTGTGTCCCCAAATATCAGGAAATCTATATTCCTCTATGTGGCCCATGCCTGAAGGCCAATTCAACACATTCTTTTCTGCAATATTCGGGCATCTATCCTTTGCCTTTTGTGTTTCCTTCATGGAACTGTACACATTCAGGATAACTTCCCATGCTGACTCACTTTCATCAAAAAATACCATTTCAGAAGTACTGGTGGTATAACTGACACAGCATAAAACTCAATGTACTCACTCGAAATTATGCTCCTTTTTAGTTTTGCTGCCAACAGCACCTAATGAAAGTCTCTGCACAGTGGACGATACCAGGCTGACAGGTGAAACAAAACAAATACACTGCCCTCACCACCTACCATATATAGAGAACGCCTGTAAACCATCTTCATTGGCCAGAATGACAACTATACGTGCTACTAGTATCACTCCTGCCTCATAAGTTTCGGTCTCTGCCATGTTTGTACTACCAATTACAGGACATCAACCACTTAACTTTTTTCAGCACAGTATTTTGCAACACCGAGAACACACCATACTGTTTTCAATATAATATTCCATTTATGGTATGGTATTTTGTTCAGAAGAAAAATTCTGTCTGCTGCTGCACTTTAGGGGAAGAATTGGTACTACATCAACAGCTGAACTCTCTTTACTTGCACCTAGCATGCCCCAATTTTTTATTTATTCATTTATTTATTTGAGAGAATTTAAAAGCCCAAGGGAAATAGAGCTGTTGGAGACATTACTGCTGTCATAACAGAAATAGTTATGGGGTTACAAGTACCACCTGACATGACCTCTGGTAGCAGAACTACCACAACAAATTTCTTCAAATTGGCCAGCTGATTCAAAAGTTGAAAGCGGGGACACAGCAACAGCAGACTGATCTCATAAGCCTACTTTTTAGACTCAGTCATAAACTTGCAGATCATTAACTAACACTGCATTCCACCCATCTGTCTGTCTGAATATCTATCTGCCTGTCTGTCTGTACAAAACCACTCAAGAAACACTGAACAGATTTTCAGGGCAAGTTTTATCAAAATCTGTCCACCCACTTTGATTGCTATTTACATCAGACATTTTAATGACCACATGCATCTTAAGTACAACTTACAAACTATTTAGTGTTGTGAAAAACATTGTGAATCCATGTTGTAGAGAAGAGTAGAACACATAAATTTATGTATTGCACATTTTCTCCACAAGTGCTATAGTTCCTTAAATCATTAAATAAAGATATGCCAGATACACAGTCCCTAACTTGCATGTTCAACCGTCAACAATGGTCTTCCACACAAACATGAGAAGTACCAAAGTCTCATACTGTTGATAATAATTAAACAGAGCTTATACTCACCTGAATTTATAGGTCTACATGTACATGTGCACACTTATTAAAGTATAATTGACATGTTACTACAACCATTACCTTAGTAAAATTTAAAAGTTGTTTCTTTTGAGACAATTACATATAAGACAAACCAGAAAGTCGTGGGTTCAATTCCTGATGGTGTCATTGAAATTTTTCATTGACATAAGCATTCTGGCCTCACTATGGCCCTGGGGTTGGCTCAGCTTCTGACAGGAATGAGTACCAGGAATATTATCGTGGGGAGTAAAGGCTGCCAGTACGTACGGCTGACAACCTTACCACCTTCATGTGCCAATTGTCTAGAAACCTGGGAGCCTCAACCTCCTGGAGCCCTAAGGGTCTGTCCAGAAATTGTTTTACCTTACATAAAAGACAGTAATCAAACACACAAGACTTATACTATGCATACATATCTGCCATCTTGAACCATAAGTAAAGAGAAGCATGCTATCAACCGACAGCATGAGTAACTTTCTTACCTAAGACACAATTTGTCACATTAGGAATCTTGAATGCTTCATGATGCAGTACTAAGATACAGCAAACTGATGAGTTTAAAATGACATTCTGTTCGAAACAACTGGAAAAATTCTGCTTGTTTTCTGTTGAATAGAAGTTCAATAACAGTACAACAAGACTCGCACAAATTAGGGCATAAAGCAAACTTAACTCTCAAACAGATGTCAGAATATATTCAGGAGACGGTGTACAGTATGGGAAATTTTCTTCACCCACGATTAGCAATACAGGTCTCAAATGCACTCAAAATTACAACACCAACACACCTCCAATCAAACATATGTACCTGTAAAAGTAAATTGTATTTAGGGTGACATGTTGTGACACCTTCACTATGGCAGCGTGTGTCACACATTTATCGGCAGTAAAATTCAAAAGATTTCCTGAAAAGAGATGCTGTAACATGCAAACAGCTGAATATTAATGAAAATGAAGCCAAAATACGATCTCTGTTTACCTTCACTCTTCAGTAAAGAACATCCCAGATCCTCTTCCTCCTTTACATCAGAACTCATCTGCAACTCCTCATCTGATTCTGGTTCGACTTTGATCAAATCCATCCTGAGCTTTAAAATGACGACATTTTATTAGCTAATGTGAAACCGTCCCACCACCAGATTTACGTTAAACCATGATTACATTCCAGGACACACATAATCACAGTTTAACACAATGATCATCATGCATATTATTAAAAAAGATTAGAACAAAATTGTTTTTAGTTAATACATGGATACACATAAACAAAGAAACAAAAAAAAACAAACAAACAGGCAAGCAAATGCATGCACAAGCAAAAAAATCAGTAAAAATGTCCCTGGAGCAGAGTCCTTTGTGAGAAGCTACCAGTTACTCAGCTAGATCTGCGCTCTTCTGGGATATCACGCGGCGTCAAATGGTAATCCTTTACCTATGTTTCAGGACAGTGTATCTATCCCAACTTCTTGACCCTCGAAGATAGGACCAATACATCCCCATATGTTGGTAAACGATTACTATTCGATGCTGCATAATATCCCAGAAGAGCACAGATTTCATCACTATCATGGTGGAAGCCTGAAATCACACTTACTCCGCCAGTCAAGAAATTCCCCACATTTTATAGAAGCTGGAAGTTCATTACCACATTCACAAAAGCTTTACACTGGTCCCCATTGTGAGCTACATAAATCCAGTCAACACTCTCCTGCCCAATTTTACAATTATCCCACCCATCTTTACCTAGGTCTTCCAAATGGTCTCTTCTCGTCACATTTTCCAACCAAAATTCCATTTGCATTTCTCATTTCTCCATTCACGCCAAATGCTTTGCCTTTGTTATCCTAAACTTCATTTTCCTCATAATATCTGGTACGAACTATGAAGCTCCTCACAATGCCACTTAATTAAACCACTACTTCCTCTCTCAAGCCAAAATATTCTGCAACGGACAGTGTTCTGACACATCATTATTTGTTCTTTCCTTATACAAAACAATACAGAAAATTACATTGTATATGTTAATATTGCATTTAGGTTTTTACACAAGATACAGGAAAACGTAAGATTCTGAATGCAGTAGGAAAAACAAACGTTCTGCAGTTTTAGTTTGCAGCTGCATCTGCATTTATCAGCTATCTTTACAACACATTTTGTTCTATATTATTATGAGAAAGTATCTTACACCCTGTTTGTCCCCTCACTTCTAGAACAACCTCCATACTCGTGACAAATAGAGCTTTTACTTTTGTCCAATAAATTAACATACTCTGCATATGAGAATTAAAATTTTCATAGCCATGACAAAGACAACTGCCTGCAAGGATGAAACAGCATTAAGTCTTTAGAACTTGAAGTTATGCTCAGAGGTTCCTCTGAAACACCTGTACTTATTGATGAAAATACACAGCGCTGAAGTCTCTGTTATCAGCACAGAACAGGACTCAACAAATTCCAGGTGCTAGGTCGCCATGATCCTTACATAAATTTTTGAGGCACCTAGAATTTTAGACGGATATATTGTAAACAGTATTTTCTTTCCTTTTGAAAATCCTGGTTCAACAAGTACTTTATTAATAAAACAGCTCACTCATTACCACAAAAAATAGTCTGCCTACCACACTTACTTCAGCGTAATATGAAAATGTGCGGAAGAAAACATCTTTGTTGTGAGTGGCACAGAAGATGGAACAGAAAACAGATGGAGCAGGACTGTGACGGGAAGGTGGTTTACATGTTCACATACACTGCTAAATAACACATTATTTTGCCCTCCAAAAAGCATGCTGCGCGCGTTTGTCAGATTATTTTATCTCCATCAGCGAACCACCACACTCAACCCATCCCCTAGCTGTCTGGTCACAGATCCCCCCATAAGATTTCAGTCCTTACTTTGTCGTCTCCTACAGTGGGAATCTAACAATATGCCCACCTCTCTCTTAAGCAGGCACCAATTATGTCACACACCCTTGTAGTCTGGCGTTTTCAGTTCAAATGTGGTGGCATGTTGATTCTGTTTATATATTTAAACATGTTACCTTACAACTAATATAACGAATCCGCATGATAAACTTTACTATTTCACAAGTCGCAAAGGTTGAAACTAAAATTAGTACTTCGTGACTCATGCAAACTAACAGAAATAACACTACGCAGACTTCACAAATTCATTTTAAATACACGCTAGGAAGTTCGTTCGTAATATGACAACTCTCACTTGTCCATTCCTTGCTTTTGTAGGAACATCAATGAAATAATTTGTAGAACAGTAGCTGAAGGCATACAGAAAAAGCAAACATCTTTGCAATTTAAGTGAATGAATACAGCTTGTTTATGAGATGCCATACAGTTTCAATAACTGTACCACTGTGGCATATTAGAATTAAGGGCTTTAAACAGCAAACCCCTAATCCCACATTTCTGACGCCATCTTTCTTCTGGGACAGTGCCGCCAATCTTGTACACGAAATAGCCGAGTTTTACACTTAATGGAATGTATTTCGCATTGTGTGAATATCTTCTTGTCACTTTTTATCCCGACCGATTACAACCACATAATTGTCACACGTGTTACCACCTTACAGAACTCAATATTACATACAAAAGTGTGTCTGATCTGTGCTCTCCAGCCATCATTTACCGCCAACACCAAGGCGGTATGTGTGGTCTTCCTGCAAACAACGGCCGGCGTCATTGATTAGGGGGTAGTTTAGTCGTTGTACAGGTCGAACGAACGCAACGGGTTGTTGTCATATTCACAGACGCTCGTCTGTGCCAATTGAATCCAGTAAAATCCACGCCACGCACAATATCTCTAACATTCACTCTCCAAATCATTATTTTATCCTTATTCATACAGAAACATTTTACAGAAATGCCTTCTACTAGTGACAATACAACATACTTTTCATACCGAAGATACAAACTTGGCAAATCAAACGCAAAATTATTTGTGTGCTCAGTTCATTTTACAGACGATTTAGTATCGATATTGTGATATTGATTTATTTCACTATCCATTAGATCCCTTGCAGGGTTACAAAACTGTTCGGATATGGATATACTCAAATATAGTAGTGGATGTCTGCTTGTAACAAGCAATGTCTTGGTCATATCAACACGTAAATAAAACAGAACTATAAATCTCTCATGACATGTAAGATAACATAGTACAATTTAACATTTAAATAAAATATAACTTATACATGTAAAACTATTACAAAATAAATACACATATCAATACAATATTAAGTACAATCAATTTCATAATTTAACTAAATTGTTGCTAGAAGTATTCATTTAATGAATAAAACGCATTTTTTCTTAAAAATCATTTAAAATCTTTTTAAATCTTTTAGGATTATTACTTTCTATTTTAATATATTAGGGTAGAGCTTTATATACCCCCTTCTGATACCTGGTCAAATTAGCAGTTGGTAGGTGAAGGTTTACATGTTGTCTAGTTTCAATTTGATACATCTCAGAATTGACAGTACATTTTTCATATTTTTTATAACAAGAAAAGAAGAGAAAAAGATGTATTGAGAAGGAAGTGATAATATTTCTAAGACTGCAAACAACTTTCTAGAAGAGTCATCTGTTCTACAGCCCATCATAATTCTTATTAGCCTTTTTTGCAACCGGAAGATTCGTCTATCAGAAGAATGCCCCCAAAATAATAGACCATAAGTCATTACCAAATGAAAGTTAGAATAATAAATAATCTTCAAAATGTGAAATGACACGTACAGCTTAACTGACCGCATAACTTAACACGCAGAACTTAGTTTTGAGGCAATATAATTAATATGTGTATTCCATGAAAATGTATTATCTATATAAAGACCAAGAAATTTTGTTGTACTTACTGTAGAAATTTGTCTTCAAATATTATCTTTATATCTGAATTATCAATATTTTTATATAGTGAATAAAATTAGCTTTTTTTCTAAATTTAAGGAGAGTTGATTTACATTAAACTACTTATTTATTTCATTGAAAGCTATTTTACTATCAATTTGAAATTGGGAAATATTAGGACTTGTAATTAGTATGCTAGTGGTGTCCGCAAATAAGACTCAAGTAGCTTTACCTGCAATAGCCTTAGGTAAGTCATTGATATATAAAAGAAACAATAATGGGCCCAAAATCAAGCCCTGTGGTACCCCACATTTTATTTTAGTTCATTTTGAAATTCTATTGTAATTGCTATGAGAGTTTTTAATTGTGATTCTTTGATACCTATTATTTAAATGTGATTCCAATAACAATTTAACCTTTCCACTTATCCCAAAATATGGTAATTTAGATACCAATAAAACATAATTTACAGAATCGGAGGCTTTCTCAGGATCGCAAAAATACTGCCAGTCACTTCTTTATTACTTAGAGCATTTAAAACATCATTTGTTAATTTAAAAATTGCATCATTAACTGCTATACCTTTTCTAAAACCGAAATGATTATGTACGTACAAGTAACTTGTTACAATTTAAAGGTTCGGATAGTCTAATATATAAACCTTTTTCTAAAACCTTGGAAAATGAAGTCAATAATGATATTAGTCTATAATTGGTTGGATCCGTTCTATTACCTTTCTTGTATACTGGTTTTACGATAGAAAATTGTAAATGATCAGCAAAAACGCCACATAATATAGATTTATTGCAGATTAATGGTGAACATATATAATTAGAACCAAGTTTTAACATTTTAGTGGAAATTTCATCATACCTATAGGTGTTCTTTGCTTTTAATGTTTTAATTATAGATGTTAATTCTTCGGTTGAAAATGATTTAATAACAAAACTTGGCAGAGGATTGACATTAACTTGTTCAAGATAAGCAGTACAAATAAAAAAACCTTCATCATTGATCTTGTTATTTGCATTATTATTATTTATATTGTTATTTGCTGATGAATAATAATTATTAAAAGCATCTGCTATATCTTGCTGATCTTTTTAAGTTTTTACCTTCTACCATTAACTCTTGTATATCAGGATCCAAATGTTGTTTATTAGATAGCTGTTTAATAATATCCCAAGTCATTTTGCATTTATTACTCGAATTTTCAATTTTTTTATTACAATACATTCTTTTTGCCTCCTTAATTACATTAGATAAAATTTTTGCATAAGCCTGATAGTGCCTTTTCACATCTATATTATTACTATTTCTACACTTTAACTATAGCTCCCTTTTATGTTTACATGATATTTTGATACCCTGGGTGATCCACTTTTTACACTGATTTTCATACCTATTTGTAACTCTTATTATAGGAAAAGAAGAATAGAATATCTTCAGATAAGTATTTAAAAAAGAATTAAACATGACATTAATATCCTCATTATTGAATATAGCATCCCATGATTCATTACTTAATTCATTAATAAAATTGTATATTGTATATTTATTAATTTTTCCTGACTACTCTGAATTTGTTGGAATATGAGAGTCATAAAGATTGTTAACATCTGGGCATAATGGTCGGACAGACCATTTAACAAAGGAGTTACATTATAATTTTCAAATTGAGATGTCTCTAAGAAAATATTATAAATTAGCATGCAACAGACCTTCACAGTTCCAAGGATCTCTAACTTCAAGTACCTACATTAACAGGAAACTGCCTGCAAGGGAAAAAATCCAGTCCCATGAGGTTCCACTCCAGGCAGGTGTCACTGGATTTGCAATGTAGTCCACAAACATTCTTTTGTCACGATTTGTCCCTCACCACTGCTTTAGGTGCTTAATTTGCATGCAAGCTTAACACATTATGTATTCTGGCCCTGTGGAGACACTGTGCGAAAACGTTGATTACATGCTGTATTAGTCATCAGAACAAGGGTGAAGGGTTAGTGCCTCTGTCACCCATTTCCTGAACAGTTTCTACAAAGCATTTAAAAAAAGTAAACACATAAAAGGAAGTAGTGCTCTTTTTCTGCATGCATGTTTCAGATGCATTTCATGCATGCTATATTCCCTGCCCATTTAATCCTCATGGATTTGGTCCCTTTAAAATAATAAAAATTATGTGGTGTCCTTGATCCTGTTCTTACTTCAGCAGATTTTTCTCTTCTTGAAAGCATCCATGTCAGATCATCGGCCATGCAGCCTTGTATTTTATGGGTATGGGCGGTCTTCTATCCTGGTGTAAAGTGGCCAGGGCATGAAGCTGACCACACACTTCCATCTAGTTCCGAGGTTGAGAACATACTGTCGGTAACTCTTCACCATTTGACACAACATAATGAGTACAGGTACCACATGACTTATGAACAGGACACATTCTGGACACCTGGTCATAAGTCAAATTTGTCAGTAAGTCCAGAATATGAAATGAGGTCGAATAGACACCCTCCAGCAGGTCGACAGGGATTCAAGTAGTTTCTCTGTTGCAAAATAATGACTGTGTTTCTTCTACAAAATATAAAAAGGTTTTATTCAAACATTTGTTAAATACATTGCAGGGAAAATATTTTTATAGTAGTCTGAATTGACGTTTTCTTAAGAAAATTTTGGCCATAACTTCAAATGGATAGGAGCACGATGGTCGTAAGTCAGGGAGTGGCTCATAAGACTTTAACACTTCAGTGACACCAATATGAGAACCTCAAATCTGGCAAATTTCCAACCAAACAGAGACATAGTAAATTCTCAGTCTGGCTACTGCTGTGCTTGCCATGTCATATAATGATTTGTTAATAAATAATTTTAACATCCTACTCCATTCTGTATTTCAGTTCATTAGAACAACCCACATTAATGTGTTTTTAGGAATATATCTCCTGGTACCCTAGCACTTCCCTTTTATAGTTGAAAACATAAATGTATAAGGCAACTCTATATACAGAAAAATGGCAGCAGTCAGACACAGAAATCATTAAGGCATGAGTTGCTATGATACCAGGCTAAATTTCTCATTTATAAAACCAACATATGTGCATCCAACAAACACAAAAATACAATCTCTTGTTTACTCCTACATGTTTTGGTGGACTCTGCCATCTGCAGGGAGTCAATATACTGTCAGATCTGTTACCATTTGACGTAACTTGCTCAGCGCATAGTACTAATTCCATCAAGATTGGAAGAGGGTACTCCATTAAAACATTGTAGTAGCATTACTGCTGTAACACTGTGCATGTCTTCCAGATCTGTTGGTTTAGATTATCTTATTTAACAGAGTTACAGTAAACTAAATGGTGACAAAATGCCATACTAACTCCCTTTTAAGTGAATATAGAAGACAGAAAGTTTGGGGGACAGGCTCCTCAAGAACACTCATATATGTCTAATGAACTACATGCCATTACATCCTACAATAGTGCAATCTGAATACTCTCCACCATGATACCTTACATTTAACCAACTTGCTCCCTACAGCAGAGTCCTTCTTGAGAAACTTGCAGGTGTCCCTCAACTGAGCCAGATAGATGAATCTAGTCCATGCTCTCCCAGCCTGTTTCTTTGAGATCCTGTTTAATAGAATCCTTCCATACCTTGATCTAGTTCTTTTTCCTTCAGGTTTACTCACCAAGACCCAGTAAGCATGTTTAATCTCTCCCATACATAAAATGTTCCCTGCCCTCCCAATCTCCTTTACTTGATCACCCTCTTTGTTGAGGTTTAAAAATCAAGAAGCTCCTCATTATGTTACTTTCATCAGCCACATGTAACTTCCTGTTATATTTACCGCATTACAACACAAATGTGTTTGTCTTACAAATTGCTTTAATTATGCTTTTTTGGCCTGTGGCAAGTCTGTGCCTATTTCAGCAAGTGTTCATCATTAAAGTAACATTAATGATGGTTCGCCTCTTGTTTAAGGTACAGTAAACAAAATGCAAGAATGCTGACTGGTGGTCAACACAGCTCAATACAGCAACAAACCCAAATATCTCACATGGAAGAAATCAAGTTTGAAAACCTTAAGCTTGTGCAAAAAAATCCATTTTTGATAACTCCAATATTCACATACACACAAACACACATACATGAACCGAATCGCATTTAGCAGTTGCTGAAATAATGTTAAGTGGCATAAATATGCGTATGTATTTCATACTGATTTTGTGTCTGAACTTCTGACACCCGAGGTAGAAACACGTGTACATGATTCCATAAAACCAAATTTCAGGAATGGAATGTAATGTTTCTCTTCCAAAGTATATGCTCTCTCCAGCCAGTTATGTGTTGATCACCTGCCCAAAATGATTAGTTCATAGCATTACAGCCTCTTCCCCCAGGCATCAATGTTTACACACCCCCTATATTTGGTTGGTTTAGTCACTAAGTAACTAGGCTTTGGGCTGGATGACCAAGGAATCAAGACTTGCATCTTTGCAGGGGCAAGATATTTTTCTCTTCTCAAAGCCTTCAGACAGGCCCTGGGGCCCAACAAACCCCCTGCTCAGTGGACACCAGGTGATCTTCCCCCAGGGGTACAGACAGAGAGAGACAGGGAGAGAAAGCACACATGCTCGTGTGTGTGTGTGTGTATAATTTATAAATGTTGCCACAGGCTGCATAACAAAACCTGGTGGGCTGCAGGTTGGCAACTGCTGATATAAGCAGTTCAAACCATATCAGTCTAGTACCAAAATAAACAAATAAATAAAGAGGAACAAGGAGGTTCTTGTTTTGTGGTATATGATTATGTGTAGTTAGGTTTAAAGGCACAAATATTTCACAGCAGTCTTCTGTCTCTATCTTTAGAGTAACCCAATAACATGAAGACTGGAATCTGCATCAGCACATCTTTGACAACAGCAAATAACACAAAGAAATACATTCTAAAGACAAAAAGGACAGGGATATTGAGTAAACTACTGCTACACAAAACTAGTTTGTACTTCCATAATACACAAATAAAAATCATACAAAAATATGTATGTAAAGTACACCTTGAATCACAAAATGGTGGCAGTCATTGATTAATATCCCTGAGCAATCTCTTCACATCCTGAACACCCCAAACTTTACTTCCGGAATTGGAGCATTAAGAGCAGCACTGAGACTGAGCCCCAGCACAGCACGAGAGTCCACTGGGTCGATCACTCCATCATCCCACAGCCTATAAAATAGCGTTGACACAGTATTCAAGTATTGTATGATACTATTTCACACATGGAGATTATGTAGCATCACACGAGACATCAAAGGATTAGACACACCAGATCAGTTGGACTTTTCTTGACATTCCACTTTGTTACATTCTATTGAAAACTGTATGACATACAGGAAAAAGAAATGGACATAGAATGTGGATTATGCTTTTGCTTACAAATTGTGTCTGAACCAATTATGAAACTGATAAATAGTAATTAAACAAATGAGGTAACCTGGCCAGTATATGGGAAGGAAACAGACATTTCTGGAGTAAATGGTAATATGATCTACACAAACTTAACCTTTTCAAGCCTAGGGGTAACTTTACGTACCATCAGGAGTAACATTCAAAAATTCTAGGTAGTGCTCACGTCGCATTTATGTGTCTTGTATGGATCTCAGAAAAAACAGTGTCTTTTGCCTTATACAGCATTAACAGACTGGTTTTGTATAACTGAAGTGGAGAGTGTTTACAGCGCGGTACGCACTGAGTACTTATATAAAACAGATATGCTTCGTCTTTAAAGGGTTAATCTCAATTTCTGAAATGAGAACCAACTGAATGCACAATTTTGTACTATTTTTTATGTTTTATTCACTACTTTCCCTCCAACATGTTTCAGCGAGCTGCCATCTTCAGGGAGGATGATACATCACTTTATTATATAAAACACTTACGAGACTGAAATGTGCTTTTTGTGCTATTATTAAAACCTTCTTGAAATGTTAAAATCCTCTAAAATTTGCTGGTTATTTCTCTATTCTTGCATGATTTGTTGGTGTTCTGCCCTGGTTTGGAATTATGTGGCTTTTTGAATCTGTCATGGATGAAAAATATCACCCTAAGTATAGCATTTGTGAAGCAGATGGACAACAAATTTTAATCTCATAAGTGTTTTATATACTAAAGTGATGTATCCTCCCTGAAGATGGCAGCTTGCCAAAACATGTTTGAGGGAAAACAGTGAACAAAACATAACAAAGTAGTACAATATTGTGCATTTAGTTGGTTCTCACTTCTGAAATTGATTTTAATGCACAGAAATGATCAGTATAAAACTTTATCTCAGTATCGAAAATGTAATTTTCAATTGTTACTGCACTTTAACTTTGTAATTTTTGGGATTTATCATCAGTTCTTATATTGCACATCTCGGCTGCATTCAAACACCACATGGACATACAGACCTACCTCACATTTGGGAATTATTTATAAAGCGAGGGAAAAAAGAAAACCTTCTGTGCAGTTCACACACTTCTGTCTTCACTGTGAACCAGTACCAGCAACTAAATGACTGTCAGATCTCTAATATTAAACACTGCAGACTTTCAAACTTGTCCTGCAATTCCAGTTTTAGCTATACTGATCCACAATGACACACAAACTTACAGCTGGCAGAACTTCAGTGTCTATTTCTTTTACCACCTATTTCTTTTCCTACTGGTCATTAAAGGCAAAATCAGTACCTGGCACTAGAGAAGTAGGGGCTGCCCTCTGCCTCGAACTTCTTGATGATGGGCTCCCTGAGGGCCTGATCCTCCTCATCTGTCCACTGTCACAGCAAGAAATGATATCAACACCAACACACACCTCCCCTGGTCCTTCACGTCTGTGGTTCCCACCCTCTTCACTAACCAATATCCTATTTGTCTCTCATTTCAAAAGCAGTACTCCAGAAACATAGTTACTACCGTCAATTATATGATGTCCTGAGCAACACTTTATACACCAAGTTACAGTGTGAATGTGGAAATGGGTTGGTAGAGGGTATATGCAGATGTGGGTAGGTAGGGCACGTAACTCAGTGTGGGTTGCATGGGGTTGGGAGATGGTATTTTGGGTGGGTGCACCCATCTGCACATGCACACCAGTGGGTATGTCCATAGTGTGTGTTGACTGGCTGGGCAGATTGGAAGTTAGCGTGGATGTGTGCCTGTATGTATGTCTCTGGGCACACAGACTGTGTGTGTGTGTGTGCATGCGGGTGCATGCACACACGTACATACACAGTGCATGCATGCATGCAGATGTGTGAGTGCATCTGTGCGTGTGCACGTGTGAGGTTTTCAACTGATTTTACAACATATACATCCACATTACTCATGCTAAGTACTGTAAACGTCTTCTGCATAAGATGGAGTATTATTGTAGGGCAAAGACAGTGACACACGTTTATCTCCCACACAAAATCATCATGGCCATCCAAAGGCTGCTGATTGGCCACCACTATACTTGCATGATATATCAGCATAAACTGTCTTTGCCTACCAATGTTGTGCATTAAGCACTTTATTCTGTCTTCACATCTTTTGTGTTTATAATCTGACTTTACCCTTTATCCTACCAGAGTGGGTATTTAAATTTTAGTGCACAGTTTATGAGAAATGTATCATTTGAACAAAACAGATAAAATTATGACATAAATGGCATTTTGTGGAAAATATATCAGAGATATGTAACACATCTTAAAAATTCAGTAAATTTCCTTGTTGCCTAAATATATAAAATAAATTATTATGTATGTTTTCCTCTGTGCATTCACATATACAAATGCAGGTCTTTAATAGGTTAATGGCAATAAGGAATAATTCAGTGTTTGTTCTCTGCAGTGCACTAACTTTCATGTGCCAGGTTTCAGTGCCCTGTTCTGGTTTGCACTGTGCAGGAACTTTATTAAAGATTCACGAAGAAGATTTTCACAGTTATGGTAAATAATGGATAGGTTTAATGTTTCCATGGAGTGAACATGTGTTGTGGGTTGGCCAGTCTGAACAGAAGCAACAAAATCTCAAAGTATATAAAACAGGTATGTAAAAGTTCCAATGCATAACAGCACATATTTTACATGAAATTTTAATTAATATCTTTCACTTGTATATTTGATGTTTTCATGTCAGTGAAAATGAAGATTACAGTCTTCTAGGATGTGACACTGTATATTCTGGGAGACAGATACCAGCTGTACTCTTGCAACCTGAAGACAGAAGCAGAAGATTCCTCCAAAACGCTGGGATCTAGCTACAAAACTACAAAGCACCAGATTCCAGATGACAGTAAGCTGTTTTCTCTTGCTTACTATTACTGTTTACACAGATGCACACACATTCAAATGTGTAATAAAATTTTTGTGCACACCTTCCATGGAATTGTTCTTAAAATTACATAATTCATTCTGAAAAGCATTGCTATCCTTAGGTTTATTTGTGTATTTCTATTCCTTGAACATTTCGTACAGTCTAAGATTGCATGGATCTGTACTGAGGCCACAAAAACAAGTTCCATGCGTATTGTGGAAAAACATGCCTTGATGCTTCCCACTCTTTGCCTAGTTGTATTCCCTTTCAGTCGCCTCTGACCCAACTCAGCCAACCTAACAAACGGTTACCACTTTCTTATCACTGCCAATCCGCAGAACTTCTCTCTGTGTCTCAGTTCAATCAGCTGACCAGAGTGGCCACTCAAACTGAGATGTTCACAATTCAATTTGGCATCCATTACAACAAACTACTCCAAATAAAACCAAACATAAACATCTTGAAACTTTCTTAGTAACCATGTCTAATGCCAACTAGAGTTTAAGACCAGCATATTAAGCTATGGTTCTTCCAGTAAATAGCGATGCGGTTTGACAACTATTAACATGTTACTCACCTGCTTGCCCTCCCTCTCTCGTATTTGGCGGGACACCTGAGCCAGCACACCTGCAGCCTGCTCTCCACCCATTACTGAGATGCGGGCATTGGGCCACATGTACAGAAATCTTGGGCCATACGCCCTGCCACACATGCCATAGTTCCCCGCCCCAAATGAGCCTCCCACGATCAGAGTCAATTTTGGGACTTGTGCACATGATACAGCAGTCACCATCTTGGCTCCATGCTTTGCAATGCCACCCGCTTCTGCATCACGCCCCACCATGAAGCCTGCACACATGATGTTACCAAACTAAATGTCATCACTATCATCACAGACATCACTGCCATCTTCACTGCCTGAAATTGTCTCCTGACCTATTCTAGCTCAGGAATTGAACAACTGATCATTACCTGTTTAGAAGTGTTATAAAATCACTTTCCGAACTTTCAATACATACTTTAACCAATCCTAAATGATAAGCATGAATATGGATCCATGAATGTCACTACGTCCTTACTACACCTAGCCTACAAAGGTCGATGCCTGACTTCATTAGAAAACTTCTACATCCAGCTTTTCCAATGATGCAATACAATCACCAATGAACAATCTCAGAAGGATATTAACCCTCTCTTCAATCTCATTTATGATATACAACTCACTCACACATGCACATGGTCCCCATTCACCTCTCTCACGTCTGTTATTTGATTTCGGTAGAGAGTGGTTTGCCAAACCAGTAGCATCAACACTCCTTGGCTTGGTACATATTTCACTGACAGCTATTTCACCTCCATATATACTATACAACTTGTATCTATTAATGTATTATCAATAACCTCCTACTCACACTTGCGTCTTTCCTTTCAGGCTAGTGACATGCTACATATTGCTGGTATCTACACACATCATTCGTTACACACTAGAATTAATCGCAAATTTATTACTTGTATTTTAAACTTTAATAAGCATTTTAAACCATGTACCTTTAAAATCCAGTATTTTACTCGTATATCTGTGCATTGGTTCACAAACTTTTATAATATCCCGATTTATCTATCCTTTTAAAGCACCTCCTTGAGGATGGCCACACGAGTGGCCAAAAAATGTAAGAGGTATACTATGTTTATAGATACTTTCTTACACTTACGTGCATTTGCTGGTTTTGCTGCGACATCTACCATACTTTAATGTTTGTCATACACATACTTCATCTTCATTCACTGAATGAGGTGAACCAGGTGCATCTTAAAACTTCTATTCTATATACAGGGAGGATTCTATGGAATGTAACTGAGTTTCTTTGCTGCCCAGATGGGGGCAGCTGGGCACTACACCAGTTCGCCTAATGGCCTGCTGAATATGCCTTTCATTCACTTATGGCGCACACAGTAGCTCAGACTATACAGCATCAAATGATGGGATGTTCTGTGAAATGACCTGGAGAATTGAATATGCTCGAGAAGTTAATAAAGAATTGTGATTAACATTTATCGTCCTAAGTAACCATATGCTGGTCTCCAAAATGTAAGCGTGAATGGCCTAACATGCCATATGCTGGTCACCATGCGTTTGCTTGGTAGCACACTACAGGAAACTTCACAAAATCAATATTTTTTGTTACATACCTTTTCATTGAGATGTTTTAAGGTTCTGAAGACTGCCATCACCTGTTGATGTCTTACAAATTAATTTTTGTGTGGTAATCTTCAAAACACTCACCAAGACACAGTCCCACATCACATTTTTTGCATTTGACTTGAACTCTTTGTCTGTATCTAAGTCTTGGGCACCCCAGCCTGTTTGCTTCTTTGTTCGACCCCATCTGTACACCCTTCAATTGGATGTAACTACCTGCTCTTCCTCATCATGTACGTCAGTATCAGACATGTCACTATCAGATTGGTCATTGTCGTAATCAGGATTAAGTATCAATTCAACAATGTCACCTCTATTTTGGCTTTTTCACTTTCAGTTTGAAGCCACCTTCTGAAGTGTGTGTGTGTAGACTCTTGTAACATGAATAACACAAACAGGCACCTGCTAAACCAGCCTCCAACAGAGAAATGGCTTTCTCTTCACTAATAAACTTGCCTTCAAAAGAATTTTTGAAGGGCAAAGTTGTTGTTTTCTTGACACATAATGCAACCAGAAAGAAGTCATAAAATCTAACCCATAGGGCTAGAATTGTAAGAAAAGAAAAGTACAGACCTTGTCAAAATTTTATGGCACATACTGAAGTATAAAAAAATAATTCTTATATGTAGTAAAAACAGGAGTAAAGAAATTGTAGAAGAAATGTTTAAAGACGTAGTTTAACTAAGACTGATAGAATCTGACTAAACATAGCTTCACATACATACAAACAGATTAATTCTTGGTAAAATCAGTTTTTATTTGGACCTTATAACAACAGAACTGTATTTTCTATGATTTATTTCGATATCGTTGCATTCTGGAAATTTAAATGTCCAGGCTAAACAAGAAAAGTCCAGCCTGCACAAGATACACTGGGCATTCAAACCCATCTCTTAAACGTTAATTCTATCTATTATGTACAATTAGCAACGTTCAGAATCCAATGGTGGATGGTATGCTTGTGCTTGCAAGTCATCCCCCCTTCTTAAATGCTTTCAAGCTTGCACTGCGCAAGTGGTAAAATGTATTGGTGAGTTAAACAGTATACAAATGTCTCTATCACGGAGCATTTGTTTAGATTAGCTTAAGGAGAATGAATATTAAGCTTCACCCCTCTGATTGTTGTTTGTTTCCACACAGTTTATCCTAAGGTAATGAAATATTAGTTCTGCTAGAACCTCACAGTCAGCACCATGCACTATAATTTCCACACCACCAGTCTGTAAGCCAACCCACATGTAGGACGGCTTGTAAAAGGTACAAGTAAATTCACACTAGAAAAGGCTATGAAGGCCCAGAGGGGGCATAGAGGACCAACTCTACTCTTTCTTTAACCTCAGTAGTAGATGGGGGTGGATGGTCAATGCCATGCCCCAACCACTTTACTCCCAGAAAAGAGACCCAGTACCCACTGCATAGGAGGCTGGGTGGGCCCTAGGGCCGGTCTTGAAGGTGTGAAAATCTCATCTCTACCTGGATTCAGTCCCTGAACCATCCAGCCCATAGCGAGCTGCTATACCAGTTACGCTATCCCGGGCAAAGGACAGTTTGTAGTAGCCTATATCATGCCAGAGTGGTAGGCTGCTGAGATGGGCCAACAAGCTAAAGAAAATGTGATTTAATTATAACAGAGACACTCACTAAGCACATTCTCTTAGCAGAATGATGAGCCTCTACACAAAAATGGGCACGCCGCAGTTAGGTTGATGAATTTCCAGTTAGACCTGAATACTGTTATGTGCTCTGCGAACACAACACAACACCCAGAATGACATCAAGTCACTCACCAGTTATATTCTGCAGGAACAACAATGGTATCTTGCGCTGACAACACAACTCCACGAAGTGGGCCCCCTGCACACAACAGAGTCATGGCTTGTCTTTAGAATTTGAAAGAAACATATTAAACAAGGATATGCATGACACTTGTAAGCACCACCACCACCAGCCACAAAAAAATGCCCTTACTCCGGCCTCGCCAATATTTATGATATACTATTGTTCTTATGGTAAAAGTGTCAACATGAAGTAAGATATTGCAGGCTCCTCACTGGCAAACAGGGTTTGAGACAGGCTTCTGTAATTCGTTCAGTCAGTGGGGTCCAAAAATGTCACACCGCATATAACCTTACATGTCCATGAGTTCCATACAGGGCACACAAACTTTGGTTAGCCCCAACTAGAGTGTGTTTTTTCTAGAAGTTGTGATGAAAGGCAGTTTAATGCATAACCATGTGGAGTGGAAGTTGGAAGCCTCTTAGGTGTGGGACAAACACTATTTGTTGTTTCACCAAGCCAGATACGTAACAGCATGACCAAAAATTCACAAAGTGTTTACGTTTGCATTATGTCTACATCAACAGATAAATCATACTGTTTTTTCTTTCATACAATATTTAACAATCTCAGCAAATTGGCTCAAGCAGCACCCCTCCCAACATTTATACACAAGGTGCCCTACGCTAATCTGAAACAGAGACTATGCTGTCTCAGATTTTACATGCATTATGTCTGCCCCTCAAAGGAAATGCTGGGATAGTACCTAAAATTAAGACAAGATCACTTCCTTCTACATTGCTCATCAACTATTTCTCCCATAATTTGACACAAAACTGAAAGATACTCGAAATCTGGCGCTATCACCATGTTTGTATTTGCAAATCACAAACAATACCTCATACACAATGTGTTATCATGTCTCAACGGGGCTGCTTTGGAGGGGACATTATGGAATAAGAGGTAAACACTATAATTAACGTGAAAAAAATATTGTCCAGACATTTTCTCATCACTGCTCACAAATAACTAACTCCATGGCACAAATCCCTTCTTCTGAAGCTAACAATTCCCTAGATTTTAGGGAATCCAAAGGTTTGTTACCATATCCACAACAGCCCACTGTGTCTCCCTGTCCTGAGCCAGATCAATCCAGTCCACATCCTCCCATCCTGTTTCTTTAAAATCCATTTTAACATTATCCTCCCATCTGTACCTAGATCCTCTAAGCAGTTTCTCTCCTTCAGGTTTCCCTAGCACAGCCCTGTGTGCCTTTCTCCTCTGACTTATGCATGCCACATGACCCATCCATCTTATCCTCCTTGTTTTGATCACCCAAATAATATTTAGTGTAGAATACAAAACACAGCGCTCTTCAACATGTAGTTTCCTCTCATCTCCTGCCAATATGCAGTTTCCTCTAGTCTCTTGTGACCTCCCGCCCTCTCAGCTCAAATGCCTTCCTCAGCGTTCAGTACTTGAACACTCTCAGCCTTTCTTCTACCCATAATGAGAAAGATCTAGTTTCACACCCATACAAAATACCAGGAAAAATTATTACCCCTCACATATGTCATTAGGCCAGCAACCAATTCACACTTTCCTAACTCTCAAATAATAATGCTTATGCAGTGATTAATTTCTATAAAGACAGAGAATTTGAGAAGTTCCATTGCATGCTGTCATTAGGCTGCCATTCAACTTGATAGCAGCACAGACTTTGTTTGCATCCTAACAAACCTCTGTGAATGATCCACCACAAGACGCAAGGAGTTGATGGTCACAGTCCTAAGCTGGTACTACATTTTTAATGAGCATGAAATGACTTGCTAAAAGCCAGACTGAACTTATTTATTCCAAGTACTGAAGCCATGATCTGACCAACAATGAATAAGAATGACGAACGATTAGTTTGAGATCCAGTAACAGCACACACAGTAGAGCAATGATTATAGCGTATATCCCAGGCACAGAACACTTGATTTGTGAGTTGCACCCAGGTTCCTACACCGCAGTTTCTGTAATTATGATAGAGGCTGGTTTGTGAAAGAGGACACGTTCCAACTTGCACAAGCACAAACCATCACATAATGCATGACGCTGTCTTCAGCATTCATTGTTTTATCCTATACTGTGCAACAGGATATGTTCATATTGAATATGGAACAGAGTAAAGAAAAGACTCCAGAATTAGTTCAACTGTTGCATATTGATGAAGTGTTCCCAAACAAGTTACCAGGCCAATATTATTGGTGCACCTTTTACATAATGTTGTAAGTAAATGTATACTAAAACAGCAGTATTTTTAAACTTAATATTCATCATCCCAGTTGGCATACAGATACAGGGTTCTTTCTCAAGGAAGCAATCAGTCATAGCCAACTTCTCCTGATTTTATCTTTTATTTTAGAGCTACCAGGTTTCGGCTTTCATGAAGCCATCTTCAGGCTCTACGTTTTTTACTAGAACATAAGGGTCTCTACTTAATCTACTGATTGCATCCTTGAGAAAGAACCCAGCAGTATTTTTATTTCCACTGTCAAGAATTTTTAAACTGATTATAGTCTTTCATTACTCTACATGCAAGTCCAACATTTTTAATGGCTAAACACATTACGTTGCAAATAAACTGTAAGTTGTGAATGCCAAATTATTGCTAAGCTTTTGTAATCCAACCTGTATCTGATACTTGAAGGAGAGAAGCAGTAGTTCAATACTGAAATGCTTCCCCTGAACCCTACCCACAAGCGAAACTTTGATCAGAAAACATAACAAAATGCTGGCTGTAGGCCATGCAGCACTAGCAGAACCTTCCTACATGCTGGTGGCAACTTGATACTCATTCATGCTAGCAAGTAACATTCATCTTAGGAGCAACTCACCCACAGATAAAACACAACAGCTGTTTAAAATTTTCATCCAGTGTAAGGAAACCATCTTAGAGATAAAAAGTAACTATGTTACAGTTGAGATTTGAAGTTCTCGCAGTGGTAAACAGGAAGACTAAATCACATGTGCACAAATCCCAGGTCCCAGGTGACCTAGGTAACTATAAATTTTGTATAGTGGTGCCTAATATTTGTGGACCCATAGTATGTAACTTCCTTTATGTCAACCTGCTGGCACCTAGAACTTTGAGGTGCTCATAAAATTTTTTTGTAAAATTTGTGCACCCCTGGACTAGGGTTTTCTGGGATGTGACTTAATTCTGTTTGGTATAAAGCCAACAAACCCTGAAATGTAGGCAGCAGGTTTGTTCATAATGTTGGTACCTAAGTACCGGTACTAAACAACATAGCATCATGTACCACAAAATCTCTTAATGTTCACTGCTATGAGCATCTCAGTAACTGTGTAAGTAATTCTGATACAACAATTCATGCAAAACATAACCAGATACAGGACTTTCCTGTGCAACAAACAAGACTTAAGAGACTCTGACTTACCTTGAGGGCAGACTCTGAAAACAACACACCATTGTTACCCACAACACCCACAGGATAGCCATACAGCCGCGCAAACCCTGTCACCAGTGTGTTTCCATAATGGGCTTTGAATTCATTAAATTCAGAACCATCCACAATACGAGCAATCACCTGCAAACAATTTACGAAAGCGTACTCTATTACACACTGTGCCTGACAAAAACTGTACCAAAACACATCACGCAATTCACATACATTCATTTATGTTGTGAAACAGTAATAATATAATAAGTCTCCATATAGTTCATTCATTCCATTGTCAGTACAAAAGATGACATTAACCCAAAGGCCAGCATTAGGTACAAAATTCAAGCACAATGAACAAGCAGGAAGATGTCATAACTGACACATTTTGGTAGGAGTTGTCCATGTCACACAAAAGTAGCTTGGCAATGCAGCCATGCAGATGTGACAGACAAGCCACAACATTGTCACACCAGGACTAATGTTTGATGTTAACAAAGTTTTCCATGGGTATTATTTTCACTGTCCTATTGTTCTGCACTGCTGAGAACAGTACAATGCTTATGAAAACTTGTTACAACATGTAATAAAATTGTGGAGTACATGAAAAGTTTAAGGGAGGAAAAGAAGTGATGTTACTTCTTTGCTAACAATTAAGTGCTCTGTAGGGCCTACTTAGTTTTTTGGTGAAAGTGATTCACTTTACACACATAAATATCTTGATTTTCAACCCCAAAACTCATCGCAGTTCTGACAACTCACTCTATCAGACACTACATATATTATCTAATTCAAAAGTTCAAGCTTCAAATCACATGTTTATGATACACTACTAATAAATCAGATAGTTCTTCTAACAACACACGTTTCTATGAACAACTTAATTTACAGTAAATTAGTGAAATAAATGAGTTGTGGCCAACACTTTATTTATTAGAGTCATCTGGGATGTGATGCCATGTAGTTTTGTAGATAAGAACCAATGTCTTGGAAGAACAAGCTGCCTCCATCCTCAGAGCAGACACTGATTAAAACTATAAAAACCCACTGCGTCTTATTAAATAAACCTGTGGGAACATCCCCACAAATGCAAAACAGCCGTTTCCGCACAGTACAGCGGTAGTCGGTCTCCCCACCACTGCAACAAGCTCTTCACGCCAGCCAATCGCAGACGGGCAGCCCAGCGACGGCCAGGTATAAAAGGCTACATTTCCAGCCAAAAATTGTGCATTCCAGTGTTCCGGATCCAGCGTTCAATCTCAAGACTCAACGTGCTACGAGCCTCCACGATCGGCTCCCGACCATCATCCGCCACTCGGCCTGTTAGCAGCATCTACAGCTCGCATCCTGCAGAACGCGCCGCAGTGTCTACCAGCACACACTGCTCGGCACCACAGAGCTGTCCCAGGCTCTCCACCGCGCAGCCTGCTCTGTGCAACCAGCTGACATTGTACACAACTCGCTCTCACTGCACTGCTTCAGTGAGACCGTTTCTTCACAGGAGTAATGTTTGCCGGACCTCACTAACGCGGCCCTTCGCCGCCACAGTATCAAAGGAGAAACACTTGTAAATACGTCCGACATGGACAACTGTACATAGCAATAACCTGTACATATCGATGAGAATAAAGACTGACGTTAATGTGTTTACTGTTGTTGTGATTTCACAGTAGCAGCATACAGTAACCCACAAACCGTTTTCACTGCAACTCATATTCAGGATGTGCATACTGTTTGAATAACAGGTGCTGTGTTCAGTCCTTCTTGTGGTTACTAATGTTACTCATTCTTGTGTCTATCATGTCATGCCCTGTCCTCCTTGATGTTAAAGTTACTGTCATACAGATTAACTTCTACATTCTACAAGCAGTTTTATTTCATATTACTTTCTTCTGTTTCATGTGCAATGGTAAGTTACTTTTTGGTGTATTTATTCACAGCATATTACCACCTCCAGGAAGTCACAGTCCCCATTAAATGTTCCCACCATAATACAGACCTCATCATACTATCAAAACAAGACAGGCAATGTTTATATAACATAATACTGAGACACATTCGCATAAGCATTGTTGCCATGGACAAGCAATAAGTATTACTTGTTCTGAATATGTGACTGCAGCCTTAGTTACACAGTATGGAATGTGCATGCACTGTATTATATTGTCATCTGTGGTCTTGCTGACTCTACCGCACTTTTCCACATTATCTTGTAAATGGCACAATTTTTGCGATACATTCTTGAACACAAAGTGTGTATTTTGATTCTCTCTACAACATTTGCCTGAAACATTTCTCATTTTAAGGATAATTCAGCAAGATATTATCATAAATGTACATAGGTCTTCATGTAAAATATCTGTTATTCTTGTCAGATTTTAATGAAACTTCAACTCTCTTGATACATTTTCAAAAAATACTCAAATATCAAATTTCATTAAAATCGATCCAGTGGGAGCTGAGTTGGTTCACGTGGACAGATGGATGGATGGACACACGGACAGACATGACAATGCTAAAAGTTGCTTTTTGCAATTTTGCAGACACACCTCAAAAAGTCATTATTTATTATTAATGCAACAATCTTCCCAGTGCTCTAATCACAATTAGTACTACACAATGGACACCAACAACTGCACTCTCTGGCAAATGCAACAACTGATTTAAACCTTCCACAAAATTAAGTTTTGTCCCATGACAACACACAATTAGACAAGCCACCAAAATTAAAGAGTATCAAAATTTCAACAAGAGCCTGACTACTGAAAAGTGGAATACTATACCATTTTATGACACAATGCTGAAAATACAACTACATGATGTGGTTAAACACAACAATTTTAAACAAAAAAAATCCTTAATCAGATACTGGCTGACAAAGATCACAAAGTGCTGACTTCCCCTGGTCATTGCAGCCACAATCCAACTAAGCTTATTTGGACTGATACTAAATGGTGAATAGCTAGCAAAAACAGAACTTTCAAAGTCACAAATGTCAAACAGCTGTGCTGGTAAAGACTATCTCAAATTAGAACTAAAGGAAGGGTCATCACCACACATGACAGAATATATGGACTACAAACAGGGAAGGTTTGAATGAGGACACGATTAATTCGAAATGAAGCTGAAAACAGCAGCAACAGTGGCAATAGTAAACATTCTCAGATGTCAGGAGTCAAGGAACTACCGCAAATTATAACTTCATTCACTACAGGTTTATTCAGTTACTCTGAAAATTGCAGTTTTTTAAAATATGGAACTGAGTCAGTGAGAAAATATCTTACATTGACATCAGCATCAGTGCTCCACTTCTTGTCCACTTACGCTACACAGCAGCATGGTAATACGATCAAAGTGCAACAAGCACACTAGCAGTGAATACACAAGAAACTCACTTCATATTCCCCATGAGCTGACATGACAGGGCATGAATACAAGAATAAAGCTGGAAGCAACTCATTCCTCAAACATGTTGGTACATATCTTCCAGACTACATGACAACATAACCCCCAGAGCAGTAACCTTCACAGACACCACAGTGAGAACCTCAAAGCTTTTACATCTGATCAATCGCTAAGTGGTTGAAAGTTCTAATTACTTCACCATAAAACACAAATACAACCAACAGCAGAATAATCACGGCTGTTAAATAACCTCTCTGATGTCAAAGGTCCTCTTTAGATTCCCACCCACAATGCCATAGAGATCATCTAGTGGATGAATGGGTGGTTCTGGTGAGCTAGCTGTCATCTCTGGAACCTTACACCTGTTGACATTCTTCAGGATCTGCCGTGTGAGGTAGAGAGCATGCTCATCATCCACAGCATAGTGATCTGTCACACCTGATGTTCTGCAACATATTCACTTGCAAACTCAAGCTCACAGAAATGGGACCAAACTTTTTTCAATAACAAATGACATAAAAAAATCAGGACAGGAAATGTAACAAATAAATCAAAACACAACAACAAAATCAAGCTATAATACAAGAACCAACAGAAATACATTCTCACTTAACGAGGAAAAAACATAAGCAAAGATGCACCCCCACCAAACACAATAACAAACTCATAAAAAGAAAATATAACCTCAAATACACCAAACTAAAGGTAAAAACTGCTACATAACATGCCCATACAGGCACAAAGGGGAGGTGGAGGCATAGCTCACACCTGTTAGCAACCTGGCACCAGAAGTACGTGGGTGGTCACTCTGACTGCTTTACCCCTCCCCCCAGTAAAGACCTGGTACCCATTGTACAGGAGTCTGGGTGAGCCTTAGGGCTGGTCTGGTCATCACAGAAA
Organism: Coptotermes formosanus; assembly: GCA_013340265.1. Taxonomy (NCBI): domain Eukaryota; kingdom Metazoa; phylum Arthropoda; class Insecta; order Blattodea; family Rhinotermitidae; genus Coptotermes; species Coptotermes formosanus. Next base: position 339,056 of record BLKM01000452.1, read on the forward strand.
ATCTCACTCCACTGGGACAAGATCCCCAGACAGTCCAGCCCATAGTGAGTTGCTATATCCATTATGCTATCATCACCATGTGGTATTTTAACAAGTTTTATAACGAACTCCAAGCCAACTAGGCTTGTGTATTTTTAAATGTATTTTTAAGTGTTGTTACTGTTAAGACAGACCAACAAATGCTCACACTGTCTATAAACACATATTTTGTTATAATATCACCCCTACATGTTTCGGCGGTCAAGCCACCATCATCAGGTCACCAAAGGTCACATGCACCATTTTGAATCCAATAGTCACGTCACGTTATATTTAAGAATACACCAATGTCTTAGTTTGTGATAAATCACTCCCGCCCAAATCATTCAGTTGAAATAACATGATAATTCACTGTCTCTCAGATTGTACAGTTAAGATAATTTAATATACAAATATGATATATATATATACAGTAATTATTGATAAAATGTTAAAAGTTTACATTAAAAATATGATGATGTACTGGAATTGGGGCTACCATTTTATACGAGCGTTATTGATCTCTGGTGGATCTCTTCCTGAGAAAGTGGGACATGATAGAAGAGGGACAGAATGTACATAAATCAAAGTAATAAAAAGAAGAAATATTTTTAAGTGTTGTGTGTGTCTCCCCTGAGGATGGTGTGATGTTACACCGAAACATGTTGGGAGTTTTATTGAGTTCTTATGCTGTACTTCAATATAGCATAGACGTTGGTGGTGATACACATGTTATATGGCGAAGAGTAGTCTAGATATAATGGTGAGAACTCCTTGACCATAGTTTCTCTTTTAGCTTGCCTACAGGAAGTCACAGACCTCCCTTCCTTATATCAAAACCACTTTTTTCCGCACTTGGCTTATTCCACTGCCCTACAGATGGATGGAGTGCATTCCCTACAGTATTGGTACATATCTACCAAATCACACAGCAAAGTGGATTGTCGTTTGGTTACTTTACAATGTTACATCAAGCGCTGATATTCTACAGAATCAAAGTGAGGTATGATTCTGAATTCTGAAGACAGAAGTGGTCATGGTTGGTTGAAGTATTACGCCACCATTCACCTACAGGGGCTGCGGAAAGGAGGGGGGGTGGCTGTGGGAACAAACAATGCTCAAATTGGACATTCAGTGTCCCCTTCTGGAAGGCATTATGTCACTGTAATATTTCAGAACAAAAGACTAACTCTGATGTAGCCAACTGCAGTCACTTAATATGCATTTGGTATTGTTGCACTGCCTTCTAGATTCTTAGGCTCAAGACGTTCCTTCATACACTGTTCAATTTCAGATCCAACCCCCCCACTCTCTACTCCCCAGCATTCAATTTAGTTTCACATCTGATTTACCCAAACTTACTTATATATTTGACTCTATTTTTGTCCTGGCAGAGACACAAGATTGTTTTCTTGTCCAAAACTCCCAAACTTAATCTATGGCCCACCTAGCCCCCAGTTCAGTGGGTGCTGGGCGCTCTTTCGCCAGGGGCAAAGCAGCTGGGCCTGAGGCTGACCACGTACGGCCATACAGTGTTGAGGTTAAGACTGGCTGGAGCTATGGTTGCACTCACCCTATATTCCTTCATGGCATGTACGAGGTTAAATTTAGCTTTACTTTTACCTGCATTTTCATAGCATTCATCACTACAAAATATAAGTATCATGGTCATTTCATTCCCTATGCAGAAAGCTGTGAAATGTGAAAATATCAATAAACATTTGTTTATAATTAATTATATAATAATCTAACTGCAGTTATTTATTTACAGAATCTTTATCTGTTACTTAATAAACTTCATTTCCACTGTCAAATTAGACAGAATTCTAAAGAAAATACAGGTGCGAGGACTCAGTGTGGGACTGTACAGGAAGCACAAATTACCTGCAGTGAAGATCAGCCCCACCGAGTTCCTCTGCGCTGACTTCCTCCCCAGTTGCAGCCTTTACCAATGGAGGTCCTGCCAAGAATATGGTGCCTGTTCCCTGCACTATCACACTCTCGTCAGCCATAGCTGGCACATACGCACCACCAGCAGTGCAGCTGCCCATCACCACAGCGATCTAGAAAAACAAACCAGATCTTTTCTCAGGCTCATCAAATAGCAAGATATCGTGGCCTAGTACACAATATCTGAGAATGCTGTGCTCTGAAATAGCAGGATTCAATTTCAGGACCTTCTTAATATCAGTCTTACTTAAATGGTGATGGGTAGAATAGAATAGAATAGAGTAGAGTAGAGTAGAATAGAATAGAATAGAATAGAATAGAATAGAATAGAATAGAATAGAATAGAATAGAACACGGAAGGGCAGGGCACCCCAGTGGCCCATGCACTTCGACTGTTATCGATCTTGTCTGCAGTCCTTTAGCTCATTCATTCAGCAGTCCTGCACCTTGAATGAAGTGCAGTGTCTTGCTGACAGAGATGTCTTCAGAGTCACCTGGTTTCATAAAATGATGATCCAGATTCCTAAATCTTAAGGTAGCCAAGCCTCACAGTCACACAGAACACGTGAAGCCATTTCAGATGCTTGCTTGCATCTGTCACACACAGAACTGTTTACCAGCCCCAGACTAAATAGGTGTCCTTTAAATGACAGTGTCCTGTAAGCAGCTCTGACATTGTTCTTAGCTGGTTTCTGCTCAGATAGAGCAATTCACCAGTTTTTTTTCACAGAGTTTTTTTAAGAAAGCCTAGCAATGCGTCACTTGGCGAGGTAAATACAGAGAGATGAAAAACCTGAATGACAGAAATAACCTCTTCCAAGTCAAGCACCTACTTATGCTGTATGTGTAGACTGATGAGTAGACATGTGGGTCCAATAGCGTGTAATGTTTACTTTTATGCCTACCTAGAGAAAATGTTACAATCACACCTATGGAATGTCCACTGAATATTCAGTGATAACAACTGGCAGTTTCCAACTCTAGCTACAGTTTGCACAGGTAACCCTGCCACTGCCACACCACTATACATCGTAGCTGTTAAGGGACACTATAAGACTGTAATTTCATTAATGTGCATGCTATGTAACCACTTTTGGCAGAGGCTGAGACTGCAATACCAAGTGAAACATAGGTACCTCTCACTGCCATTTGCTGCTGTCATCTTCTAGTCTTGTTCATAACTACAACAAATCCGGTTATAATGACACTGGTTTATACAACACATCACCTATAGCATCAGATATTCTGTGGCACCAACTAATTCATCACTGTTAACCATAACATTACACTCCTTGGTTATAATAACAATCATTTATAATGACATAAAATATTCAGTCCCTTTCATGATGTTATAACCGAGTTCAACTGTACCATCAACAATCTGCATTTCTGCAAAACATGCACAATCAATCATAAACCACAGCATGCTGTACCTTGCAGAAAATACACTTCTTCTACATTACAAAGATGACCTAGTTAATGTTCTTAGGTAAAAAAAAAACTCTCCCTCTCTCTCTCAGCAAAATGTGCGTTACTATAAACACAGACACCTTCTATCAGGCACTGTTAGGACTAGAATGCATTCCTCTGTGTTACCGCCCTTCTCCTTTTTAAATGTCAAAATTAACAATGATGAAAAAGAATTTCAACAAGAAGTGGTCTATTTATTTCCATCACAGTAGATCAATATTGCCAGTAAGTGTCTCTACTATCAGTGCAGCACCTGAGCAATGCCTTGGGCAGACATTATTGCCTGGTTGTAGAAGATGCGCCCAAAATGATTGCGGTCTGGAAACACATCTGCTTGGCAGGGGAGGTTTGCCCCCCCTGAGTCCACCAGATAGATGCAAGGCAGTCTGTTTTCTAATGCTATCTCCTGTGCTCGGAGGTGCTTCTTCACCGTCATTGGGTAGTACGTTCCTCCCTTCACTGTCGCATCATTCGCAACAATCATGCACTCTAACCTACAAGAAAAAACATGTGAAATGGGAAGTCATTCTAGCTTATGGGATTTAAGGTTTTGATGGCTGTCAGTACAAATGTTATGGCCTTATGAAATGTGATGCTGAAACTGTGTGTCCCAAGATATGGTGGAAGCTTGGGCAGATGAACCTTCACTCTGTTTGTCATCTTCATCCTACCTCCTTCATCAACAGGAGGAATGAACGGTTCACACACACACACACACACACACACACACACACACACACACACACACAGTCCATTTCTTTCCAAAGAAACTCATAAATAAGTAGGCTCACAAATGACAAATTTGGCTGCAGTCAGATCAACCTTACTGTTGACTAGTAACAAATACACTGCAGTTGATACACAAATGCATGAGGCTGTCAGACAGTGACAATCATTCAGTTAGCTGAACATTACTTGTTCAAGTATATCAGTTTCATGTAATTCCTAAGCATCTTCAAGTGTTTAAGTGAAGTGGATAAATGTAGTTTGGTCAGCACATCTGAAGTCCACAAGTTATGCTAATCAGAGAACAACAGTTGGTCCCATTCTTTAACATACACTTCATGGGTCTCAGGACTGCAACCAATACTGCATGATCGGTATACTATTTGTAACACATCAAGTAAAGTTGTCCCTGTGCATGCTATGAAGGCATAAGTAGGAGTGAAGGCATAGTTCCACACATACTTCACTTCACCACTGGATGGAGATGAGTGGTCAGCCTAACACTCTACCACTTTGGCCCAGGGAGAAATGTCCCCAGCACCTACTGAATAACAGACTAGGTGGACCCCAGAGATAGTCTGACCACTTTCAAGAGTAAACACAGGTCTTGTCTCTGCTGGGATGTGCTCACACTTCCTGCCACCTAGATTGCAGTGTAGTCACTATGCTGACTATACTACCCCAGATCCTGTTTGTAATACAGTTCTTTTTCCCGGTGGCGCAACAGCACCCAGTGGGCCAGGGCCTCCTCATTATTGAGGCTTCATGATCACACTCAGACACGCCACACTCGGTAGGACTCCTCTGGACGAGTGATCAGACTGACAAAAGACCTCTACCTGACAACACACAACACTCACAACAGACAACATCCATGCCCCCAGCAGGATTCAAACCCGCAATCCCACCAAGTGAATAGCCGCAGACCACACGGCCACTGTGATCAGCATTGTAACACACTAGAATTTAATTAGTGATGGGGATACAGCTCAGTTGACATTGTGACTATTCTATGGGATCCATAACCAACGAATCTGGAGTTTGATCCCTGGCAGAGTCAAAAGTTTTCCTTTTCTCCACAGTGTCTATATTGGCCCTGCGGCCCACACAGCCTCGCATCCACTGAGTGCTGGGCAGTGATTCCCTGGACATGAGGTTACCATGGCATGGAACTGACCACTCACTGCCACCCACTACCAAGTTTAAGAATGCATGGTGACATATTTCTGTTCCTCCATATGCCTTTGTGGTGTGGTGTTTAACCCTTTAAAGACAAAGCATAAAATATTTTATTTAAAGACCCAGTTACCATGCAGTAAATACTTTTCATCTCGGTTATAAAAACCAACCAGTTTATGTTCTACAGGGCAAAAGTCGCTGTTTGTTCTGAGATAAATACAAAACACATAAATACAGTGTGGGCAGAATATACAGTTTTTGAATATTAAACCTGTTGGTGCATCAAGTAACCAGCCGGCTTTAAATGGTTAATTATACACAGGGACAACTTTACCTTTACTTTTAAATCAGTGTGTTTATTAAACAAAATATATCAACCACAACACATGGTTTACCAGACAGCTTTTCGAGTTAATAATGATTTGTTCCTCTTGAATCCCATTTTCTCACCAACTTTGCTCCATTTAAAGTCCCCACAGCATTTCCATGTGCTATACAGCAAAACAGATACCACAGTCATTCTACCTTTATACAGAAGCCAGTCACCTCTTACAGATACCAGGGGCCCTGACAGCACAATTCCCACTGTAGCATGCACTGACTATGTCACTCACCCTGCCACCCTGCCAATGCCTGTGACTACGCCCCCAGCAGGGACAATATCATCTCCATACATATCATGTCCAGCAAGTTGCGACAGTTCCAGAAAAGGTGAGCCTGGATCAAGCAGCAGGTTTATACGGTCCCGTACAAACAACTTGCCTTTGGATGTGTGCCTCAACTTGGCCTTCTCTCCTCCTCCTTGCACCATATGCTGCACCACAGATTGAAGTTCTGCAACCAGGTTCTTCATGTGCGCATAGTTCTCCTGCAACAAACATCTGTGTTTGCTTAATGACAGCTGTTAGCTGCACAGGTTACAAAGAACTGGACAGAATGATCATGAAAATTTCACACAAATTCAGCAGTACACAGTATTACTGCAAGGATTAAACGCCACCTTCATAGACAAACAAACAACCTTTCATGTTTTCAGAAAAATACATACTATGCTGACAGCCAAATAGTCAACAGTTTACCAAACAGACTCACAAGTCTGATTGCTGCAGCAGCTCAATTTAAAGAAGCATTATGATAGTTACATACACACTTCTTTTATCCTGTTCATGAATTTATTATTTTGAAAATGATTCCAAATTCTATTATCAGCTGTCTATAATAATATTTGTTTAAAAATAACATACTGTATATGGAATACAAATGCTATTTTTGTATTTTGTACTTTATAACTTACTCCACATTCTGTTGTCACTTCGACTACAGTTTAAACCTACAGAATGTGTAATGTACGTATCTATGCATCTACGTATGCCACCCAGAACTAACAGAGTTAAAAAAATTACTGGACGTGGTAAAGTTTCATAATTATCTTTACTGTCAATATAATTACAGCTTTCGTTACTGGACTTTAAGTTCATTACTTGCATACATTATGTGGCGATCTCGGAATCAACATATATTGCAAATAATGGGATGCTAATATTTTTAATAAGAGGAAGTTGTTGTTTCCTTACACTATTTTATAATTTGAGTTTCGTGCTATCTGACAGTAGCTTGTGCGTTTCTCGTTTGGCACATCATCATTGCGTCCATGGTGTTTTAAACGTTCGAGAGACCCACCCGATATTCCGGCGTGTTTCTGTCTGGAGATGAACCGATGACAGCTGATTTTGTAGTGTAATTACGTTTCAATAAATTGTTTCTCAAAATATGACATGTTGTCTGTCGTATCATCCTGCTAGTTTTGGGGGTTCGTATTAGAATGCAACGTCTGTCTACACATGCCGAATTCAAGCACCCCTATAACATGGTCAAACCAATAATGATATTCTTGTCAATTACTGATACGTCGATCCCGCTTGAAGCTTATGCTGCCTTGAATTAACATTTACACGAAAATACATATTGTAATGTGAGTCGCACGTATCTTCTACGATTCGTCTGATTCGCTATATTCATTGGTTTGACTAACTCTGTTGTAGCGTGAACTTCCTGCCCTGGTCAGCTGGTAATTATAGTAACCGAATACGATGTCTGGAAGAATTTCTCATTTTGCAAGGAACTTCGTTACTTCAGCCATCAGGCGAAGTGGTGGACATGATCATGGTGGAATTCCTGGAGGGGTAAGAATAATTTTGATAAGTGCCTGCAATGATGGTAAACCGTTAAAGCAAACATGGGAAGCCACACAGCATATCAATAGCTGCAGTTTGTATGGTATGTGGATGAATACCGAAACGTGTATCCCATTCGACTAAATAATTGATTGTTTTGTAGTCTGTCAAAAACAAATGGAAGGAACTAGTGTATAATACTGCATTGCTTTTCGCTTGACGTGTAACTATCTTGGAGGTACGTAGCGAATGTAATAGTAGTGGATGTGACGCTTGGCATTGCGTACACATCCAAGCCTAACGTTGTGTTACAGACACACAGCTACAAACCCTTACTGTGGGTTTACACACACACACACACACACACACACACACACACACAAACACAACCAGGCCTAATGGCAAACCATAACCTTGGATATGATACAGGCAACAGTGGATTATATTTGCTGCTGTTTATGTATATTGGCACCACTGACATGGGCTTCTGTGACTTTCATGTAATATGACGAGAACTGTGTAAGACATAGGATGAAAGTAACATAGACACTCAAGAAGCATGCAATGTGATTACTTTTGCAAATTCAGATGCATATATTGCTTTCATTAAATATATAAATCTGGTACTGTTATGGGATGAAGAATTGCAAATGGGAGAGTGATACAAAAATTAATTGCACTGCACTGTTGTGCATTAGTGCCACAGGGTGAATGATGAGAGTGCGGTAGTGTTGAGGTCACATGGGCTTCTGAGATGGGATGCCATGTAGCCCCAATATCAATATTTATTTCACGTACCAGCCATCCCTGAGGGTACCTCATGCACATCATGGAATATGGAACTTGTCACAATACATGTACATACTAGCAATTACATATGCTATGTCAAAATATATAATAAAACACATATAAGTATAGAAATAATAAAACAATTAAGAGAGAAAAACTTCCTTATGGGCCTAAATAATATATAATAAATTATCAATAATATGTTACACTTTGTTATGGTTAAAATACTTTTCCAGTGTATAAAAGGTACTACAATACGAAAAATTCTTAATTAATCGTTTAAATTCTTTGATATTGTGGACTTTATCCATTACATCAGATGGTAAACTATTAAAGACCTTTAAACCCATAAAATATGTACTTTTTTGAACAGTGCTAAGTTAGATGTAGGATAATGAAAGTCAGAACCATATCTAGTGTTTCTGCCATGAATATCTAAATTACATATATATCATTCTTTTATAATTGCACACAAAACATAATAATGAGTAGATATATTGTGAATAAAAGGTTAGGATCTTAAGTTTACCAAACAGCTCCCTACAGGACTCCATTTTTCCAGTATTTGTAATAATTCTTATTTATTTATTTTTCTTTTTTTTAATTTAAACATGACAGTACAATGGGGTGAAGCACCGCAGAATATTATGCCATAAGACATAAGAAAAATAAACCATAACTATTACTTGTTGAGACATTGTATGTTTTAGGGTTCTGAGGGCATAACATGCGGCATTCAGTTTCATTGAAAGTAAATCAATATGAGCTTTCCATTGTAAAGTACTGTCCATCATTATTCCAAGAAATTTGGTACCAATCTTTATATCAATAGATTTAGTATCATATTCTAATTTGATATCCAAAATAGATTAATTTTTGGTTCTAAACTGTAAGAAATTTGTTTTATCATGATTAAGTGATAACCAATTTGCAGAAAACCATATAATTAATTGTGAGAATATCTCCTTACTATTCATCAAGAAATCAATACTGTTAGTGTCAGTGATGACAACACTCTCGTCTGCCAAATGATTGATATCAGTGTTTTGTAGGAATGTGCTGCCTCTGTCTTCAGGTTAGGTAACTCAGGTGGAGACAGCATGTTTCTCTGATACGCTGATACCTGCCTAGCAGATTGCATGGATTAATATTACAGAAGATCATGATCCTAAAATTCACAGCCTTAAGGTTCTCAAACCTGAACTGTATGATTGTCTTTAAAGTCAATAAAAATGTTAAAATGTCAGTGAAGATGCCAACCCCTCTCCACCACTTACTTCTTAGTGTTTCTCACAGCATTGTGTTACTAGTTGATTCTTCCATGTCAGCAGTGCAATTATCACCGCTTTTCATGTTACATGTTGAGCACTTGTGTCATGGTCTCACTGCAATTAAGTTGTGAAGCAAACAAAATTTATTAATTCTGCAAGCGCTTTGAATGTTGGGACCATGTACATAAACAGTGTTACAGTCCCAAGTGAAACAGCTCAGCTATATACATGATTTCTTAAGATATATGCACTTGTAGTAAATAACTGTTCTGTATGGTGTAACATTGTGCTACAAGATGATGACACTGCACATTTTCCTTGTCTCCATTTGCCATAGTATTCAGTTTAACATGTAAAAGTCAGTCATATTATTTAATATACTGTGGAACCCAGTTATAACGACATCGGTTTATATGGCACCTCACCTATACCATCAGATATTTCGTGGTACCAATTAATTCCTCAGTGTTAACCACAATATTGTGCTCATCGATTATAACAACACTCATTTATAGTGACACAAAATATTCAGTCCCTTCCATGATGTTATAACTGAGTTTGACTGTACTTTTAATTTTGTTTCCAGAACCTTCCATTTGACATCACAAACCGCTACAAATTGACAGCACTGTTCATAGTTTTCTTTGGAAGTGGACTAGCTGCGCCATTCTACGTACTGAGGCATCAGCTATTGAAGAAGTGAAGTGCTGAATTTAGTTTGGAGAAATTGTAGGAAAAAGCTAGCAATGAACACTGCATTACAACTGAGATGAGAATTTTCTTTTGTCACATGTTGTGCGAATGGTAAATGAGTTAGTTGCTCACATGTTTATTGTGTAACAGACAAATGGAAATAAATTTGTACAGTACATAAATGTTGTCAAGTTTGAGAATATATTTCTGTCCTTAATAGAGACCTGTGATTTTTCCATTTATCTTAATCTGTGATACTGAATGAGTTGGCTCAGATGATAGTGATTCTGTTTTGTATACAGAATGTGTCTTGATAATTAACCTTTATCATACATGGGTGGTTATTTAAATTTTAGCATGCGGTTTATGAATAAAGTCTTATTTGAACAGAAAAAGATAAAATTACAAAATAAACAATATTTTGTGGAGAATAAAACAGATTATGCAGCTTGTCTTAAAAATGCAGTAAAATTTCCTTGTTGCCAAAATATATAAAATTAGTTTCTTGGGGTGTTTTCCTACATGTGTTTGCATACGTGCAGATGCATACAGGAAAACTCAATGTAGTCTGCGCTAATGAAAACACCATTAGATAAATAATTACTGCACATGAACTTCTGAATAGTGTTTAGCATATTTGGGATGGCTCGGTTCCACTTCTTGGCACATAGACCAGGTATACTGCCTGTACATTTTTGTGATTCTCACCACTTCCACAAGTTAAATGCGAGGATGGCATGTTAAAGTGGGCCACAACCACTCACATTCTGTCATCACAACTGTCATTCCATTTTACATCATATAATGTATAGTATTCATTTAGCAAGAACTTCCTTGAACAGGCATTACTACAAACTGAATTGTTTCCATGCATTCTACCACAACTTCATTCACAAGAGATAGTAAATCTTTTTCTAGCTGCTAAATTTCCATCAAAAGCTACTTACCAGTAAGAAGTCATAAGAACTGTAATTGCTCCAGTACCATTTGTTGATGTGGCATCCTGGCTCTTGCCTCCCCCCCCCCCCAATTTTATCATCATCATTATAATCTCTTTTATGCAGGGCATTCGCACTTATATACCTGAAACAAACCATGTTTCTAGGGTGTACAGCGTCGCAGCTATTGTGCGCGTACTGTTAATGGTGCATATAACGCTGTCTTCAATATTAAACTCTTCTGTGCTTCTATGTTAGCACTTTCCAAAGTATGCGTGCTGTGCCCAATATAGCTGTTTTCTGTAGTTCCTTGATATCGTGCTTTCCTGGTATGCTGCTCAAGTATTTTCTGAAGGATTTTGAAATGGTTCCAGTTGCTCCTATTATAACTGGCATCACCTTTGTTTTTACATTCCATGTGCGCTGTATTTCTATTATAAGGTCTGCATGTTTTAGAATCTTCTTGGCTTCTTTCTTTATCACATTTCTGTCTCCTGGGATTGCTACATCAATTAGCATGTATGTTCCCTTTTCATTATCCTGGACTATGATGTCTGGTTTATTGTTGGGGATGGTTGTGTTGGTTTGCACTTGTTGATTCCATTGCCCACTTGACTTGTTTCAACTGATTTCGGTACATGTTCGTACCAGAGTTCACTGTCTAATTTTACCCCTAGTTCCTTACATATATTGCGTTGTTGTTGTTGTTGTTGTTGTTGTTGTTGTTGTTGTTGCTGCTGCTGCTGCTGCTGCTGCTGCTGCTGCTGTTGCTGTTGTTGTTGCTGCTGCTGCTGCTGCTGCTGTTGTTGTCGTTATTTGAGGGTAACATAAACATCACTTATTTGTGGAATGGTTTCTTAATAATCAGTAATCAGTGTCTAATCTTGTGGGATATTATGCCTTGCAAATAGGTGAATATTTACCATACTTCAGTTAGCTGTTCATTGCAAGTATGCCAATACAAAGTCATTTTATATGTAACCTTTGTTAACATTACATCATATTTCAAGTCTGTGAACGCTAAAATCCACCATGCCAATTTAAGCACTGATCCACTACATTATTGTTCAATTACTGATACAAACTTCAGGTGTGTTTACAATGCTTGGAACAGAGAAACAGGTGAAGTCTGTAAAGGGGTGGGGCAGGGCAGGACAGCTCAGGTTGGTACTTTCCTTGTGAACAGCATGTACAGTACACATCATGATCAGGTTTAAACCCACCATGTGCATGTGGAACTGGAGCCCAGAAAAGACGAAAGTCTTGTTTTCATTCTCAGTAAAATAAGGTAAAGTTATCACTGTCCAAACCGTAAAGGCATTATTATGCCCCAGGTGATTTCCTCCTGGGGAAAAAACCCTGCGACCTACTGGGCCCCACAGCTGAACATTTCCTTCTTGGTGCATTATTTCACAATTCAGATCCAATTCCATCTACCACAGGCTTTTCACTGTGTGTGTGTGTGTGTGTGTGTGCGTGCATGCGTGTCCTCACCACTGAAGATGTGTGTGTTCTGTCAGTTGTTATGAAGGTCACTGGTACACCAGAATGTAGGGCAGGGTTATAAGATGAAGACTGCTGGTCAATTCTTTGCAAATGACGCGAAGTTCTTTCTACAGTTGCAGCAAATCAAGATTGCAGTAACAAAGGAATTAAGAGCAGATCAAATTCCGGCACTCCTTGTTACCATTCAGTTCCCACCGTGTGTTTTCCCATATGCTTCATAAAAAGGAAACACTTAAAACACACAGACTATAGTTTTTTTCTACTTCATGTGGGTATGAAACATGGCATCTCACACTAAAAGAAGTTAGTGTGGGTGTTCAAAACAGGGTGCTGGGAATACTTGGGCAAAAGAAGGAGGATCGAGAAGTGCACATGATTTTGAGCTCCATATTTTATAGGCCTGCTCCCTGTACAATAAGATTAGAATTTTCAAGGAGGATGAAAGTGGAGATGCATGTATTGTATGTGGGAGAAAAGCCAAATGTATACAGAGTTTTGGTAGGAAAACTGAAGAAAGTGAGCACCTGGAATATCTGGGCATAGATGGATGGAAATGTTAAAATGGACCTTACTAACAGATGGAGGGTGTGATCCAGACTTATGTGGTTCAGAACAGAGGCTACAGTGACAGGCTGCTGCAGACAATGTGATGAACTGTCGGGATCTACAAAAACCTCTTCTTGACTAATAATAGGTAGCTGGGATAGCGTAGTTTGTATAAAGACTCGCTACGGGCTGGACGGTCCGGGGATCGAATCCCGGTGGGGGGGGGGGGGGGCGAGATTTTACGCATCCACCCAGACCAGCACTGGGGGCCCACCCAGTCTCCTATACAATGAGTATCGGGTCACTCCCTGAGGTAAAACCGGTCGGGGTGTGGCGTTAACCACCCATCCTATTAGCGCCGATGTTAAAGAAAGAGTATAGCTATACGTCTACTTCCCTTCTGCGCCTTCATGGCATGTTATAGGGTGAACTTTGCCTTTTGTTATGGAGTCTATTTATTCCTGTCGTAGACCCGTTTTAATATAGAAACATCAAAAGAGGCTTATTTTAACTGTTAGACCACTTTGTAATTTTATACCTACAGTTGCGATTTAAAATTTAATTTTTATGTCCAAATTATTGAAAGTTTCATGTAGATCAAAATAAACCTGTGTAAATAAAAATCTGGACATCTATAAAATTTAACATAAACAAAGAATTCGTGTATTGGGACGCTCATTCCTCTGCAGGGCCCCTTACGTCCAAGTAACCCACCCATAAAGATACTAATTGAATATAGTTTACATAAAAAAGTTTGTGTGCATGCTCCTCGTAGGATTTGCAGTTTTTAACAAATTTTACCTATTTTGTCTCTTAATGGACATCTGTGTGAACTTCATATGTGCAGCTTTTCAATCTTATCACCGACAACTGTCACTGTTTCGATAGCTCTGAAGTGTTATTTCGGTAAATACAAAACTTAAATAACTGGCAGTTTTGGGCAAGGATTTTGATTAAACTTTTATGTTAACATAACAATATAAACATTATGTGAACACTAACTGGACAGAGTAATCTTACATTTTAAGAGTAGTTCAGAGCTTTCAAAATGCCATGTTCTGGATGCGACTCAAACCAGCAACCTGCGAAATTGAGGGGCCTTACATATCGTCGTAGAACTACTCATCCGAGTGGCGAACAGATGTTGTTTTATCAGCTGTTATCTCACGCGTCAGTAGGCAATTAGCGACTTGTAAACATTGAGATTGTCGCTTGTCGTGTTTATTTATCGGCCTTTAATTGAAGCTGAAGTCGAGTGGAACGTGAGAAGTGTCCCCTGAGAATTAAGACATAACCGGCAGCGCTGTCAGCGGAGAACGAAAGAACCATGTGAAATGGCGTTGGTGTTTGCTCAAGTAACAAACTCCCCGGTGCTCGTTCTATCTTAGGCACTTGACTGTTTTTCGTCGAAAAATGAAAATTTGCGTCACAGAAACCCACATCTAGGACGAGATTCGCTTCAGTACAGCTCACATCTTCACGACAATCAGTGTTAGTTCTACAGTCCTAGGTTTTCTTGTCGTGGGCTTTTCTAGAAACAAAAAAGTGCTATATGCAGTTATTATTCCCCATGCGTACTGCATGTCTTGAAGAACATACATACATACATACATACATACATACATACATACATACATACATACATGCATACATACATACATACATGCATACGTACATACGTACATACGTACATACACACATACACACATACACACATACATACATACATACATACATACATACATACATACATTCGTTTCATAAAATTCAAAACCCGTTTACACGGATGAACATGAAACAAGTCAAAAACACAAAGCACGCACATAAACATAAGACAATGAAAGGCAATATACTCACACTGAAAACTACACAGTAATTATAAACTAAACGCGAACTTCCTGAGCCAATAAACCCACCAACCCGAGCCTCTGTGATCAACGCCTGGCAAATTAGCTTTATACAGTGATGGGACATTAATTAAACATATGCACAGCCGTCAGGCTCAATGACGGCCCTTCTGTGCGTGCGTGCGCGCGCCTGTGTGTGTGTGTGTGTGTGTGAGTGTGTGTGTGTGTGTGTGTGTGTGTGTGTCATCGAGTGTGATCAGGTGAAAAAATAACCCTCTACACCTACAATGAGTAGCCAGAAGAGGTCAGACTAAGAAAGAAAGAAAGAAAGAAAGAACGAAAGAAAGAAAGAAAGAAAGAAAGAAAGAAAGAAAGAAAGAAAGAAAGAAAGAAAGAAAGAAAGAAAGAAAGAAAGAAAGAAAGGTCGTTTCATACTGGGATATGAAAATGAAATTGGAGAAAGCAGAGCGCTATTGCTGTACTATGAAGAAAAGAAGTGGAATACATCGCTGTAATGTACCTGCATGGGCCACATGAGTGGCCGAAACACGTAGGAGGTATATGGTGTATATAATACACTTTCAGATACTGTTGTGTGCATATGTTGGTTTTGATGTCATATCTAATTGCTTAATGCACGGTTATGGATCATTTAAAATTAAGCATACTTTCCTTTTCGCTAGGTACAGTACCTGCAGCCGCCATTGCAGCGGCTTGCTCAATTAATGTCTATGACAGCTTTTACAAAATATTCGAATTTTATTTAATTCCGTGTAAGAGATACAGACCGAGATTAATGCTGACATATTGATGCTAGAATAAATAATCCCGTGTTCCATATTATATTTTATTTTCCATTTATGCACTACCTGTGAGCACCATGACCCGCAGATTTCGTCGCCAACGCATAAGAATGTAATGTGGTTCTAAATGCGGCATTTTGTATCAATCAGCAGCCTGCATCAAGACTGGTGCTCATTCACTTCAATCGCTCTACGGTACAGAGGGCCAATAAATGGCGTCCTGACGCAGCTGCGTCTTCAGAACTGCATGCAATAATGGCGCGCGAGACCTGGCGTTCTGAATGTTAGTCTGGAGTAGATTACGCGAATTGAGGGAGGAACATAGGCTGAGGTGCTGTAGAATAGGGTGTTGAGGAAGACATTTGGGCCTAAGACGGACGAGGTAACAGGGGAGTGGACAATACTACACAAACAGAAGCCTTATGATCTGTACGCATCACTAAATACTGTTGCGGTGATCAAATAATGAAGAGATGGGCGGAGCATGTAGCACGTATGGGTGACAGGAGAGGTATAGGGTTTTGATGGATAATCTTGACAGAAAGAGACCACTTTGAAGACCTAGGTGTAGATGGGAGGATACTATTAAAATGAATCTTCAATAAGTGGCTTGGGGACATGGAACGGATTTATGTCGCTCAGGATAGGGACAGGTGGCGGGCTATTGTGAATGCGGTAATGAACCTTCGGGTTCTATTAAATTTGGGGAATTTCTTGACTAGCTGAGGAACTGTTAGCTTCCCAAGAACGACTCTGCTACATAGATATGGCTAGATTACACCACTGTAAACGGAACGGGTTCAGGGAACGGTGCGAGCCGAATGCAGATCAACGTCAGAGTTTATGCTTTTATTTCCGTGCATATGATCAACATGGCACAACAGATCCAACTTACGCACAATAATACTGTTTATTTATTTATCCTTCTTGTTCGTCTTCTCCCCGACATATTTCGGCAAGTAACTATGCCATTGTCAAGGGGGCTATATCAAAATTACATAAGATGTACATGAATGTGAATATAAAATATTAAAACTTTTAAAATGTTACTCAACTGACGTGTTTCAATACACTAGATACACTCGACTTGATACCTGGGATGTCCCACAACACAAACCTTAGAATTACCATAACTTGGGACGCCAGGCCAAAAAAAAAAAGCACCATAGCAGCAATACAAGAACTGTGCAATGAATTTTATAGAACATTTGAAAATTTTAAAAGTGTTAAGATTTTACAGTCACATTCATGCACATCTTATGTAATTTTGATACAGCCCCCTTGATAATGGCATAGTCACTTGCCGAAACATGTCGGGGAGAAGATGTACAAAAAAGGACAAATAAATAAACAATATTATTGTGCATAATTTGGATCTGTTTTGCTATATTCATATTCAGAGTTTATCACACGAAAAAACCTACAGCGTACAACAGAACTGGCGTGGCTGGTGGGGCCACATGAAGACCTAACTCGGACGGGGCACACAAAAGTGTGAGGGAACGCCTTTTGCAAATTGAGACCTTAAAAGGCAAAACGGGGCTGGATGATAGTATTTAATGATTCTTATCGAGCCAACTTGTGATTAGTAGAATGAACTGGCTCAGAATCACGTGGTATTGGCGACTTTGAATTTTCTACTCATGTTCTGTTAATGAGTTACTTACTATTTGATTACTTACTATGTCTGTTAGTAATTCAGCCAGAGCACTTGTTACAGTAACCTACTTGTTCCTCTTGGACTATTACGAATGATCAATCGAGTGGAATGTGTACAGACGTAAGGAAATGCCCTGCCTTTTGTACCGTGTATTTAACCATATTGTGACAGTTCTGTTAATCATTTACGTCGGTATAAAAACATCAAAACGCAATACTATTCCATACACATTGTTACTTACAATTAAAATTAAATGCACGGTTTGGCCTCAGGTCTGCCAACTTCAGAATTATTTCTCTTTACCAACTCTGTTTAGCTAACCTTCATAACAGTTTGCTTAGCTTTCAATACTGCCTTTGCTAGTGGGAGATATCCCTGAAGGCGTCAAATCTACAGGGTGAGTACAAAGTAATTACACAACGTTAAATGTGTCTGCTAAATGGAACGCTATATTGCTACAATTCTTGGGCCATTTTAAAGCCCATACACTACCATTTAGCGCCAGGCTTGAACACAGGCACCAGCTTTTTACATACACTTCTGAAACCTACGAGATAGTGTTCCTAAAGAAATCAAGATGGACAGCGAACAAAGCATCTCAAACTTCTTCTTCTCTTTCATTTTGTATTCTTGGGTTTGATCGGCAGACATTTTCTTTGGTCCAGCCCCACAAAAATAAATAACATGGAATAAGAAAAGTACTTTGCGAACGCAGTGACGTAGCTAAGTCTCTTGGTTGCCGGGGTGAGTAATCAAAATGGCCGCTCATAACAGACATTACGAACTTCAAAAACTCAAAATAATTTATTCAATCTCCCTTTAATTTGGCCCAATAATTTAAAAAATGCTGAGCACAGAAAACCAGATTGTTGCTTTAAAATATTCGTTTTGTCACCCCTTTATATCGTGTCCTGGACTCTGCCGCCCCTGATCGCCCCTTTCTGCGGAGGCCATATTGCTGGTCATCTGTACTTTACAATCGCACAGTGTAATGCCAACACCTGTAGAGTCAGGACTGAAAATGTTATATACCGTAATTTTACATTTTGAAGGTTTTATCACATTGATATAGTACCCTTGCATTTTCGAGAACTAGCAGAGGGAAACAGCCAAAACATATATACATGCTGCTGGATCCGATACACGATACAGCATAAACACCCGATCCATCTTGGATTGAGATACGCACTGCAGACCTGAACATATAATGTCATAAACTTGAAGTCTCCACTATCAACCGCCACAGAAATTTGAATCTGTCTAGATCATATTTATTATGTAAGAAATGTTTTACTCATATTTTAACCACAAGGTTTTTAAAACAGTATAAGTTGTACTTTTATACACAAATGACATCAACGACGGAACTTACTGCAGATTGTGGAACATTGTAAATAATAGCTTGTCACTGGCAGTTGGTTTTAAACATGGCATATTGCGCACCGTGAAGATGGTATGCTTGTACCGAAACATGACGGAGCTACACGTTTAACAACCACATGTAACTAATAATGTGCATTTATTTGGTACAATAAATTGAATACACTGATTTAAAAAATGCACGGAATGGACAGCTTTAAAACAAAAACTCAGTCACGTAGTACATAGCCTATATAGGCTCGCGCATGGTACAGGATCGAACCGGATGCCACCTCGAGCTACTGTAAGACGCAACCGGCTTCCTGGCTAAATGTGTCTGAATATTCACTGACATGTTCAGGCAGCCGATGTGATTGCTATGAGCTTGCGTCGTGACCTTGCAGCTAGAGTTCCAGTTACGGTCTGGATTCGGTGACATGATTCTGTTGATGTGTCACTTTTGCCCGCAACCGCGCCCACCTGTTGAAAAGGGAAGATCAGCACGCGAGTCACACTGCAATCAAGCGAGGAGCGCCCGCTGCCTTTCTTTTTATTTGCTGCGAGCGTCGCCGTGGGACTGCGACTGAACGAGCCGGATAATATTAATCGTAATTAAGTGACGAGCGTTGCCGGGATACTGAGAGCATAACGTGGGCCCTGCATTTCGCATTTATTGTCGAAACGTCTCGAAACGGCAGGAACAAAGTAATCTAGGCGAATGTACATAAGAAGGGGGAATGACATACATACATACATACATACATACATACATACATACATACGTACATTCATTCATTCATACATACATACATACATACATACATACATACATACATACATACATACTCACATACATACATAAATACATGCAGACACACATACGTACACATACATAAATACATGCAGACACACATACATACGTACATCTGCCCCCTTTCAATTGTTTTTAATACGCGAAATAACTGGGACGTGGCATACAAACCTGTTTCTGACGAATCTGTTCGTTATAAAACAAAAATCCTTACAGTCGCTGTTCTTTCGTTATTACAGTGTTATGTAAGTTTAAAGTAGTTACAAACAGTAGCATAATACGGCAGAAGTGGACTGTATGCTTCAGTCACTGCAGTGCCTACTTTTGACTAAGTAACTCCATGCAACACAGCCGTTCTCTAGAAGTTAACAGTGCCTTAGTTAGACCAGACATTGCCCGAATATTATTAGAACCCGCAAGTTTATTACCGTATGTACAAAAGCCCGCCACTGGTCCATACAATGGTCCAAATGAACCCATTCTATAACCCATCCTACGTTCTTAAAATCCATTTTAAAATTATCCTCCCATCTATGATTATATCTTCCAAGTAGCCGCTTTCCCTCACGTTTTCCAATCAAAACCCTGTAAGCATTCAGCTCACATGCGTGCAACATGCCCCGCCCATCTCATCCTCCTTGGTTTGCTCATCTAATAATATCTGCAGAGGAACAAAACTCATTATACTCCTCACTGTGCAATTTTGTCTGCCTTTCAAATAACACATTTCCTTTAGACAGCGGCACTGCTTGTTACTCTACCGCGTTTTGTGAGTTAATGTAAATGTGCCTTTCCAGAAATTTTCAAGTATCAAGGTATTTTTGAAGAAGGTTGTTTTTAGAAACTGTCTGTTCAATTTCAGCTGGTTTTGTGTTAGTTTTGAACCGGTTGTGAAACTGCAGAAATTTGTCTGCTCCTTTTAGCATCATAAGCGCTATTATTATTATTAATAATAATAATATTATTATTATTATTATTATTACTGTTATATTGAAATTGTAATTAAAGTACCGACAATCACGACTTTCTGAAACTATTTTTCACACGACAAATTGGCCAGGTAGTACGAGTTTGTCTGAACAGTGGGAAGAAAATTACCTGTACAAAGTTTCAAAAAAGTTTGCAACACGTAATATATACCCAAATAACATGTCAACATAAAAATGCGATTCTGTTTACCGTTATTTGACGACGCCATCAACTGCTAAAATTACGTGGGATTTAATGTTTCTTCAAATTCCTAAACAGGTCTATCACCAACATGCATAAAAGCTCTACTTCGAGTAACGTTAGTGTGTTTGCAATCTCATAAACTCATACTGACGCCATGGTTGTTCTGTTAATGACAAGGAAAATATGTAATATACCCTTCACACCAAGTTTCGCGTAAATCGGCCATAATTAAAACCAAGAGCTGAATAGGAAAGACACGCAGAGCTCGTGAACTAATGTTGTGATATACTTTTTGTGATTTCAGGATTCCGCCGCCATGTTGATGAGATCTGCGCTCCCCTGGGATATTACCTACCGTCGAGTGGTAATCCATTACCGACGTTTCGGGACAACCAATAGGTCCCATAATCAAGGGTCAAGAAGTCAAAAAGGTCTTGACCCTTGAATATGGGACCGATATGTTGCTCCGAAACGTCGGTAAAGGATTACCACTCGACGCTGCGTAATACCCCAGAAGAGTGCAGATCTCATGCACATACTTTTGATTTTATAACTACTGTATTTTGAAATTTGATGTGTTGGCACTTTTGAATTATGTTCACAAACTTTCTGTGCGATTCCTTATTTTTTCTCACATTGAAAAAATCCCAGCGTGGTTCAAAGGAAACATGGCGTCAAGTTCAGCTGTTTTGATCTCGTGTTCTTCTTTGCGCTCTTTTTATATCTGCGTGCGGAATTTATTCTGAATTTGAGGCCACAGTCTTTTGAAAACGGAGAAACCTTTTGAAACTCGCCATAAAAGGCTGATGGCAAAATAGTAAGACAACACTCGCCAGCTTCACAGGGGCGCCGCAAGAAGAAATTCTTCTTGCCGTCGGGCTACGGGCATGTATAGGATGTTACTGAATGTGATGTGGTACCCACTGCATTCGTATTATACAGGATATACACAAAAGAATGGTGCGGTTTCAAAAGTTAACAAGAAATTTATTTCTCACCTTACACGGGCACAACGTACACCGTCAGCAGCGGCAAATGTCCAAGTTTCTCATGCGCCACCAGCAGTTCGCTTCTCATGCTTACTGCGGGGCCGCGGGGCCAGTTTCCAAGATGGCGTCGCAGCACGAGAAGGCGTTCTGTGTGCTCCGTTTTGAGGTGTCCAGATCTGTGATTACAGTGCAGCGTGATTTCTTTCTTTGGGGGTTCGTTAAAGACAGCGTTTACGTACCAACATTGCCCATGTCCCTCAAGGAACTTCGTGATCGGATAACGCATGCACTGCAGACCATTACAGCGGACGTGCTACACCGAGTCTGGGATGAATTTGGTTACCGTGTGGATGTGTGTCGTGTGACCCAGGGTGAACACATTGAAGGACTGTGATTAACGCATGAGAAACTTGGACAGTTGCCGCTGCTGACGGTGTACGTTGTGCCCGTGTAAGGTGAGGAAGAAATTTCTTGTTAACTTTTGAAACGGCACCATTCTTTTGTGTATACTCTGTACAACTGACAGTCACAGCTCCCAGCTGCCCGCAGTGAAAACACTTGTACACCGCCAAATAATTTACTAGTCATGCTTTCCAGGCCTCGCCCACGCTTTAGTAGAGGAATAATAATGAAACAGCCATTGATTTCGGACAACGCAACCTTATTTCAGAATAAACAACATGTTTATAACAGGCAGGCAGTACGCGGTGGCGCAGTTGGTTCGGGCACTGCGGTAAAAGCAAGAAGGTCACGGGTTCGACTCCCGATATCACTGGAATTTTTCGTTAACATAATCCTTCCGGCCGCACTATGGCACTGGGGTCGACTCAGCCTCTAACAGAAAGGAGTATCAGGAATATTTAACTAATTAACTAACTGCATGGAGCAGAGGCTTTCTTGAGAAGCTAACAGTTTCTCAGCTAGTCAAGAAATTCCACGCATTTTATGGAACCCGAAGGTTCATTACCGCTTTCACAAGAGCCAGCCACCTGTCCCTATCCTGAGCCAGCTCAAGCCAGTCCATGCCCCATCCCACGTCTTGAAGATCCATTTTAATATTATCCTCCCATGTATGTCTTGGTCTCCCAAGTGCTCGCCTTCCCTCACGTCTCCCCACCAAAATCATGTATGCATCTCTCTTTTCCCCCATACGTGCTACATGCCCCGCCCATCTCATTCTTCTCGATTTGATTACCCGAATAATATTTTGTGATGAGTAGAGGTTATTAAGTTCCTCGTTATCTAGTCTTCTCCACTCCCCTGTCGCCTCGTCCCTCTCAGGCCTAAATATCACCAGGAATATTTCCTGAGGGTAAAGGCGGCCGGTGCGGAGGGCTGACAACCTTACCACCTTCATGTACCGATTGTCTGGAAATCTGGAAGCCTCAACCTCCAGGAAACGTCAAGGCCTTTCCAGGCCTGTACTGGGATTGCTTTACCTTACCTAGTAACACGCTACATAACTCATTGTATGGTGCACCACCCTGAGGTCTAAGAATGTCGACTATATATACATAAACAGTAAAATTTGTTATGTACCCCTATATGGCTCTTTTTTTTTTTTTTTGCATTTTATTTTCTACAAGCCATGAAAATTATCCTTAAAATATGCACTAGATGCTTTTCGACATTCCAAATTTCTGCGTGAAATTACACATATTCATACACATGTGATCATACATAACGCGACGTATACAGTAACATCAAAATGTACGCTTACAAAAAACTGGCCGCGTAATGTCTTCTAATATCGAACGCGTAATGTGAAAATGTCTTCTAATATTGAATTAGGTATGACGTACATTCTTATTGTCAATTGGTATTCTCGGTTCCGTTGGTACACAGTTTGCCTGCCTTTGGAACTTCACAATTTTCACCAAATAAATACGAAAGTTTCAGCCTTAACACAACTTACATTATATAAAAACTTCTGCCTACATATTTCGGCCGTTGTTAGGACCACCATCAGGCTATTTGTATAGAAATTCTTAAAATAAAGGTGACAGTGCGTATCAAAATGTACATCCCGTATGTGAGATCTCACATTCACAGACTTTTACTACGTCTACAATATGAGGTGTATATTTTGCTGTGCGCTTTTACATTTATTTTAACAATTTTTGTACAAAGAACTTGATGATAGTTCTAATAAGGACCGAAATATGTAGCGAAAATTTATTTGGAAATATAAGTTATGTTAATACTATATATTATCTATATATTTGGTGACATCGGATAGCACAACTGGATGGCAACCATCAAAGTAAAAGCATATACTTAATATTATACACATTCCGTGCACTTGTTTTACATACAGGTTTTTATTTTTAATACCAACTGCTGCACAATAATCCTGTATATACTCCTATATGTTTCGGCTAACCATCGTAACTACCATCAGCGAGTCATTTTCCACAGAAGTGCGCAGCCTACACTATATCACTGAATTGTAACATGTACATTCACTGTTCACAGCCGTAGCCACTATAGAGTATCAGCAATCCCATAAAAATCGTGTTATAATATGAACACTTTGAAGACGAAACGTGTCCGTTTTATATAAGGACTCAGTGCGTACCGCGCAGTAAACACTCTCCTCCTTGGTTATACAAAACGAATCTGTTAATTTTGTATAAGGCAAAAGTCGCTGTTTGTTCTAAGATCCGTACACAACACATAAACGCAATGTGAGCTCCATGGAGAATTTTTAATGCTAAACCTGGTGGTACGTAAAGTAACCAATAGGTTTTAAAGGCTTAAAATATACACTGTATTAATGCATAAAATATATAAAATCCTGTTTCCAAACATGTCTTGCAAATCTCTCGTAGGAGTATATATAGAACTATCGTGCAGCAGTTGGTAACAATAATAAAAACCTAAAATTAAAAGCAGTTCCAATTTCTGTGTGTATCTGAATTGCCAGCTGACTTCTATCCAGTATCAGTCACGTCAAAAAACATGTATACACCTACAAATTGGACAAATCCTTACGGAACGAGGCCACCTGTAGGCCTAAAGGCGCAATACAATCGAAATTTTTCATATACTTGCTACATGAAGATTGAAACAGAGTCATTTTCTGGTACGTTGTGGTTATTACAAAGAGAAACAAGACTAGAATTGCGAAAAAAATCCCAAATTAATAGGTTTAAACGAAAATAGTTGTAAATGTGTACTGCTGCTGCTACCATTACTATTCGCTGGCGACAGCGCTTATTCGGGATCCCGGTCACTTTTTTCCGGTATTCAAATACCAGTATTGATAAAAAAAATATCGGGGTTCCGGTACTAATTTAAAAAAATAATTGTTGATGATTTGTTCACATAAAGGTTATAACATCGATGACAATGAATCATTAATATTAATGAATTTGCAACTGAGGGATTGTTACACGCAATAAAAATGTAACTGAAACCTGAAAACGCCGTGAAATTCAATTCTGGTTTTTGCGCACAAAAGAAACAGTAAACATTGCATGTTAACGAATAATGTCAGAGGTTGTTGTATTAGAAAAATCTAAAAGTATTTTATTAGATTTAAAATATGAATTCAGGCAGTTACTTGTTTTTTTCTTACGTCATTGCACCTAATTGTTAACAAAATTTATTCAGAAAAATCTTTGTTTTTCATAATTAAAAATACCGAAATACCTGTATTAAGATTTTCACCGGTACTTTGAGCCCCAGCTGGCGAGCTGATGTGGTCACGTGGTAAGGACGGCAGGTTGCCTATATAGCGTGCGCGCGTAGACAATCCGCGTATACGCGATGGAGCTGTGGACGGCGGTGCTAATGCTGATCCTGCGACCGGCCGCGTCAGACCGTAAGTAGCCGAACACTTTGACTCAAACTGAAGTGACAGGTGATATGCAAGCCGAATTATAGGATGTGCGACAGTTCGAACAGGCACATTATCAATTTGAGGGGGGGGGGGGGGGGCGTCTAGAGGTGTGTTCGCGAAAGTGCGGAAAGCGACTGTTATCTTCGTCATGTCTGTCTGTCCCTCCACCTGGAATAACAAGATCCTACAGGGCGGATTCTCATTAAATTTTGTATGTGAGGATTTATTGAAAATTTGTCGAGAAAATTCAAGTTTCGTTAAAATCTGACAAGAATAACGGGTACTTTACATGAAGACCTATGTACGTTTACGTTAATGTCTCGCTGAATTCTGATTATAATGAGAAATGTTTCAGGCAAAAGTTGTAGAGAAAATCAAAACACACATTTTATGTTCAATAACTTCTGCCGAAAATCGTGCCGTTTTTGAGATAATGTGGAAAAATGTGGCAAAGCCGGACAGGCCACAGATGACAGTAGAGAGAATACGTTTTGAATTTATAATGAGATCTCAGTAAATTCTTCTTAGAATGAGAAATGTGTCAGACAAATTTGTAAAGAACATCAAAACACACATTTCACATTCAATAGCTTTTTTCCGAAAATCGTGCTGTTTATGAGATAATTTGAAAAAATATGGTACAGCCAGACAGGCCACAGATGACAACATAATACGCGCATGCGCAGTGCATGCTGGATAACTAAGGCTACAGACACACACTCAGAAAATGAAATACTTATTGCTTTTCCACGGCAACAATAGTTACGCGAACGCATCTCAGTGTTACATTATACGTTTTCTTCCTCTCTGTTTCTTCCCCCCTTCCCCCACACAAGGGTTAAATTAATCAACCCTCATTGCAAATTCTGCTACTCCCTCATTTTAAAAAATTTTAACGTTAGAACTTTATGCTGTACTGCAGGATGAAATGCTGCACTCTGCACTTAATACTCTGTTAACAAAAATCTCTCTAGGCTATGTTCTACCTGTGCCACGAAAACGTAAGGTACAGTGAAGATACAGGTGCACGCATTCTTAAGCTCAGCGCTGGACACAGACAAAGAATAAGCTTCACGCCGGGGCCACCTTACCTCCGGAAGACAACCCCCTGGAAGACAGGACGCTTCATGGGCCCCACATTCAGTCTGACGTTGCATAGAAAAATCTCTGTCCCTGAAGGGAATCAGATTCTGATTTCACAGTCTTCCAGCCCGTAGCCTGTTCACCACAGTGACTGTGCAATGCTGGTTTATTAACCTTTTAAAGCCTAGCGGTAACTTTACGTACCACCAGGTGTAACATTAAAAAATTCTACGTGGTGCCCATATTGCGTTTATGTGTTTTGTACGGATCTCAGAACAAACAGCAACTTTTGCCTTATATAACATTAAGAGACTGGTTTTTATAACCGAAGTGGAGAGTGTTTACAGCGCGGTACGCACTGAGTCCTTATATAAAACAGATACGCTTCGTCTTTAAAGGGTTAAAATCGTTCAGTCTACATTCTGATATATTAAAAATTGTATGTGTGTGCGTAAAATTTGTCATTATTCGTTTAGTCCCTCATTCATCAGTTTATTATAACTAAAACGTAGGTTTTGGATATGCTAGTTATTTACGCATCATGTCACGAAGGCGTCTAGAAGACGTGGAGGCAAACATCCACTAGTACAGTACTATACCTCAATGTTACGTCATATCTTCATACTTCATACTCTGACGGCTAAGAAAAGAGCTCCCGCTGTTTGTCGGAGAAGCACACGTGGCAAAAAAGACCCGAAATCCGTACCGGAATTTGGATCCGGACAGTTCGTCCCATAAAAAATCATTTTATTGGAAATTTACGACATCACGTATCAGCAAAAAGAAGAAAACAACTGAGATCATTGCTGTACTGGAATGTTACGCGGCGTAGTTTGGTAAATATTTAATGGCATTTCGGGACAAACTACAGGTCCATTGGAGACGGGAAGCAAAAGTAGTCCCGAAACGTCGGTAAATAATTACAAATCTACGCCACGTAACCTCTCAGAACAGAGAAGGTCTCATTTACATCGCAACGGAAGCCTGAGATCACACAAGAAAGCAATTTAAATATTCCCTCAACATTACCATTACCATCATCATCATCATCATCATCATCATCATCGTCATCATCATGCAAGTTGAGGTTTGTGATTTAGGTACTTTTGGCTTCCTATTACTTATGAGTAGCTCTTTATGAAGTAAAGGGAACACCTTATATGGATGCCATGTCCGTCCGTTTGTGACGTAGTATTGGCGCCTACACCGTTTGTCGGATTTTCATGAACTTCGGAAGAGGATTTCCTTACAAAAACATGTCGAATAAGTGTGGGTCGAGCCGTTACAGTCCCGATGCGCGTAGGCTCTTAACAGGCCCTTTAAAACATGTCGAATAAGTGTGGGTCGAACCCTTACGGTCCCGATGCGCATATGCCTTTAACAGGCCCTTTAAAACATGTCGAATAAGTGTGGGTCGAACCCTTACAGTCCCAATGCACGTAGGCCCTTAACAAGCCCTTCAAAGTATGACGGATAAGTGTGGGTCGAGCCCTTACGGTCCCGATGTGCATAGGCCCTTAACAGGCCCTTTAAAACATGTCGAAGAAGCGTAGTTTTATGAAAGTCGTTGCAGTGAAAGGCACACGATACTTAATGGCCTAAGTGAACAATTCTGCTTCCATTACCTACAATTTTCATTCGATTTGGGAAAGATTCTATACAGGAGATATTCACTAAAATATAGAGTGAGTGTCGTGAAAATCGACGCAGTGAAAGCCATAACTTACTTGAGACTGCAGGGAGGGGTAAACAAATTTAAACTTTTAAAGACGAAACGTACCTGTTTTATATAAGGACTCAGTGCGTACCGCGCTGTAAACACTCTCCACTTCGGTTTTAGAAACTAATCTCTTAATGTTGTGTAAGGCAAAAGTTGCTGTTTGTTCTGAGACCCACACAGAACAGATAAATGAAATGTGAGCACCATGTAGAATTTTTGAATGTTAAACTTGTTGGTACGTAAAGTTTCCGCTAGGCTTTAACGGGTTAAATTCGTAGTTTCCAATTTTTTTTTTTCGATTTGGGTGAAATTCGGAAAGAGGGATCTGCACATAATGCTGCTGAAGGACTGTGAGTTTTGTGAAAACCTGCCTGTGGAAGGCTTAGGCGTAAATGACAGGACAGTCACAATCCTGCAGTCTGTCTTACGACAGGTCCATAGCCTTTTCCAAAGCGAGTTATCCACAGAGTGCGAGCTAGTGCTTCCTCTCTCAATTTCCAATATTCTTTCTTTTCCTTAAGGTCATCCAGCAGCTGCCTACGTCTTCTTCCTCGTCTTCCCGTCACTACTATCCTTCCCTGTATCTCTCCTTCAATAACGTGTTTTATAAGGCAGTTCCTACGCAAGATGTGACCAATCCAGTTAGCCTTCCTTTACTGTATGTAGGATGTTCCTTTCCTCGGTGAATCTGTAATACATTTTCATTTATCACACGATCGGTCAAACTGATCTTCTCCATCCTTCTCCAGCACCACATTTAAAACTTTTCAAGGTATTTGTGATGGGAGGATAATATTAAAAAGAATCTTACGTAACTAGGATGACCTGTTGTAGATTGGATTTATCTGCATCAGTGTGTGTACCAGTAGCAAGTTTTAGCGAACATGGCAGTGAAACTTTCGTTTCGTAGTCCTTACCCCTTCTACCTACTCACAGCAGGTGTCGAGGTTCTATTTCACTTCATCACACTCGGACACACACGATATTCGGTAGGACTCCTCTGGATAAGAGATCGGACCCTTCGCAGAGACCTCTACCTGACAACACAAACACTGTACAAGAGACAAACATTCATGCCCCCGGTGGGATTCGAACCCACGATCCCAGCAAGCGCTCGGCCGCAGACCTACGCCTTAGACTGCGCGGCCACTGGGATCGGCCAGAAATGCTTCGTACCAAGGCTAATTACTTTGCACACAGAGTGAGTTTGTCTCTACGTACGGTTTATCGCACAACGTTATCAGTAACCGCTCACACAGCAGGCATGTCCAACTCTTCTGGCGTGTAGGCCAGAGTAAGCCAAGAGCTCTGAGGTCTGGCCACAAAACTTTAAAAATAAATCCAAAGTTCATTACAATACCACACGGTCCTTAGTTTTAAACGATCCATAACTGTGCACTGAACAGTTAGATATGATAACTAAAACCAATAAATGCACATACGTGCTTGAAGGTATATTATACACACCGTATACCTCCTACATGTTTCGGCCACTCATGTGGCCATCCTCAGGGAAGTGCGTTACGAAAAATAATAAATACATTGAGGTGTTAACAGAAGTTATGTGAACTAATGCGCATGTAAAATATTAAATATTAAAATTATATGGTTTAAAATACGTATTACAGTTTAAAATATAGATAAAGGGTCCTTATTTTGTCTGCCAAATATCACTGATCCCTTCCGGCGCTACTCAAATTTGTCTTGCATTGGGATCCATGTGTTCTAGTTCACTGTCTTGCAGTTAATATTAGGGTTTTGTCTTTTAATTCTTATTCTGACCTCTTCTACCTACTCGTTGTAGGTGTAGAGGGTTACTGCTGCACCTTTTCATGCTCAGTGACACACACTCACTCGGTAGGACTTCTCTGGACGAGCGATCGGCCCGTCGGAGAGACCTCTACATGACAACACACAACATTCATAAGAGACAGACAGTCATGCGCCCGGCGGGATTCGAACCCGCAATCCTAGGAATCGAG
The DNA here is from genome assembly GCA_013340265.1 of Coptotermes formosanus. Classification (NCBI taxonomy): domain Eukaryota; kingdom Metazoa; phylum Arthropoda; class Insecta; order Blattodea; family Rhinotermitidae; genus Coptotermes; species Coptotermes formosanus. The sequence continues at coordinate 369,587 of BLKM01000452.1, forward strand.
AGGCCCCACATATAGGCCCTACACCGCGTGACCACCGGGATCAGCTAATATTAAGTTTTTATTCAGCATATTCAAAGAGGGTGATGGAGATTTTTGCCTTTGAGTCGCAGAACAACGTCATCTCTAACAAACACGCCTTTTATTCGTTCCGACGGTAACAATGAAGACGTTACATCCCGAATAATTTATTTCGTATTATCTTCAGCGCGAGGATTATCAATGCACACTTTATTCTTTATCACGCCTCACAAACAAACCCTTGCACGGGTTTTTTCGTAATAGAACACGTGTTCAAAAATGGTGTCAGCATATGATTAATAATCATTTGTTACGTACAGTCTAACCCAATTATAACGGAATCGGTTCACGCCATACCTCGCCTATACCGTCAGATATTCTGTGGTACCCATTAATTCCCCACTGTTAACCATAACGTTACACTTCTCGGTTATAACAACACTCGTTTATAACGACAAAAAATATTTAGTCCCTTTCATGACGTTATAACCGAGGTCGATTGCAGTCTGTCTTAACAACAGGTCCATAGCTTCTTACAAAGTGAGTTCTTCACAGAGTGCGATCTAGTGTTTCCTCTTTCAACTTCCAGTACTTTCTCTTTTCCTCAACGGCATCCAGTAGCTGCTTACATCTTCTTTGCTGTCTTATCGTCCCTTCTATTTTTCCTTCAACGATGTGTCTCAGAGAATTTATGGTCTTAGACAAAATGGGCCCAATACTCCTAGTTGCATTCATAACAAACCGCACACCAGCCAACGAGTGTGCAGTCTCTTTCTCCATCATACAAAACATGACAGTATACTACTTCACATAACTGAGTTCTCCTACATCACCTGTGACGGAGGATTTTGTTTCTGTGTATGCACCATATGAAATGTGCATAGTGACCACCAGATGACTCATGTACTCTGACAGAAAGCGGAGTATTTATGAGATGAGCAGGTGTGTATGTACGTACACAGTAACAGCGCCTATAAAAAGTGACAAAAGGTAATTGTCTGACAAGTGCAGGCCTATAAGAATATGATACCATTCGTTTCGTAGTCCTTCCCTCTTCTACCTACTTGTTCACAGTAGGTGTCGACATTGTTTATTTTCACTTGATCACACTCAGACACAGACCACAGTCGGTAGGACTCCTCTGGACGAGGGATCGGCCCGTCGCAGAGACCTCTACCTGACAACACACACACTGTACAACAAACATCCATACCCCCGGTGGGATTCGAACCCACGATCCCAGCAAGCGCTCGGCCGCAGACCTACGCTTTAGACCGCGCGGCCACTAGAATACGATACCACAACTAACTAACTAACTAACTAACTAACTAACTAACTAACTAACTCCATGGAGCAGAGGCCTTCTTGAGAACCTAACAGTTTCTCAGCTAGTCAAGAAATTCCCCGCATTTTATGGAACCCGGAAGTTCACTACCGCATTCACAAGAGCCCGCCACCTGTCCCTATCCTGAGCCAGCTCAATCCAGTCCATGCCCATCCCACTTCTTGAAGACCCATTTTAATATCATCCTCCCATCTATGCCTGGGTCTCCTAAGTGGTCGCCTTCCCTCAGGTCTCCCCACCAAAATCCTGTATGCATCTTTGTTTTCCCCCACACGTGCTACATACCCCGCCCATCTCATTCTTCGCTATTTGATCACCCGAAAATATTTGGACGATACCATAAATAACATTAATAAAGTTGCCTTTTTAGATCCAAATCCAAATCTATAAAAAAATATCTACAGGGTGTCTATAATTATTTTCACAAACTTATTCGTGAATAAAAACTTTGTGGGAACTTTATGGAACGACAAAGACATGCTGTTTTTATCAGCTATGACAGAAACTCTCAAAGTTTCACTGAGTACCCATAGAAGATAGTACTCCTTGCTTCCACTGCACTGCATCTGTATATGCGAATGTGTGGCTCATCAGCTTAGTTGTCATGAATCTAGATGAGAAGTCGTTACTTAGAATGCTTTACCCAAACAAACCCGGACACACAGGTCCACAGCCACCTCAGAACGACGTATCACAGGATACTACTACCTAGGTCATCAATACCTGTTTGGTACACGCAGTTCAAGGAAACCGGAAAGGTTTTGCACACTAAAAGTGCGGGGTATCAGAGGCGTCTGTGGGAAATACACAACACGGGGTTCAATCAAGTCGCCAAGAGTCCGACAGAGAAAATTCTTCGAAGAAAGGGGTCGAGTGGAGAATACGCATAATTCCAGTGCTAAACTGTGTCAAAGAAAAAACTCTTTAGCTCATAACAGAAATGAAACAGGAACAAAACTGGTCTCGTTTTTTATAATTTCAGTTAAGTATTAGACTTCTGTCTCACCATACTCGTAATTAATCATGCCGTTTCAGAGACGCCTAGGAATTAATGACAAATATTTTCTAAAACGTTTTGACGACGGTGTACAATATTGTGTGGTGATGGATTTATGGACTTTATCCATCGTCTGAAGAGTAAAATATTAAAATATTTAAATTCACAACGCTTCGGAAGCTGGCTCTGCTTCCGTCCTCAGGTGAAGGGGGGGGGGAAAGAAAGGAAAAATTACAATTTTGGTTGGTTCCCAAAAAAAGAGCCTGTGATGGAGGCTAGCTCTGTCTAAGGGACCCAACAGAATATGCGTTCCTCTCTTCTCCCCCTCCCTTCACCTGAGGGCGGAAGCAGAGCCATCTTCAGAAACGTTGTGAACTTGAGTTTTTCAGTATTTTAATATTTAACTCTTCAGACAATGGATAAAGTCCACAAACCAATCACCAGAAAAATATTTTGTATCAAGACATTCTCCCGGACAGGTGATGAAATCACTTCATGCTGGCATACAGGGTGATTCACGAGGAAAGTCAATATTTTGGGAGGTGATAGTATCGATCACCGTGACAAAAAAAAATATTATATGAACATGTGTCTAATTCTGAATGGTTACCGAGGTAGTGCTCTTGGAATCTACAAATACAAAAGCATTAAGAATGGTAATAAACAAAGAGAAATTACTTTTTGTTAATTTTCTTTTATTTTAATTTAATGTTTAAATGACAAATTTGCTACAGTTCGCAAAAAATGTTCGAAACCCCCATAGTCAACCTCAACACGTTTTGCGACTCGTGTGTGAAGATCGCGTGTTTTTCGTCTGAGTTGATCTTCCCGTTTCTTTATGCGGGCAGCAGCATGCAAAATGCGAGCGAGCAATTCGTCTCGTGTGTCTGTGTAGAAAATCTGTCATTTAAATATTACATTAAGATTAAAATTAAATTAAGAATAATTCCTGTTTTTGTTTATTGTTATTCTTAATGTTTTTGTATTTGTAGATTCAAACAGCTCTATCTCAGTAACCATTCAGAATTAGACACGTGTGCACATGAACTTTTTCCTCACGATTACCCACACTACCGTCTCCCAAAATATTGACCTTTCCTCCTGACTCACCCTGTATATACACAGTGATTAACATTTTGATGTTGCAACTGCAGGAACTCATTTCTGACATCATTCCGAATCAAAAATGTCATATGAACACAGGCCTTATTCTCAGAGGTTACAAATTTATTATTACCTAAATATTAAAAATAAGAACACAAGAACGAACACCAACATAAATGCTTTATCGATGAATTTACAGTAATATTAAAATGACTGCCATCAGTCTCAAGACACGCCCTCGCACACCATTCAATCGGCCGTATACATCAGAGCAGTTCAATGGTACTGTACTTTACACGCATCACAGCATCCACAGAATGACAGGGCAGCGCATTTCGTGTTTACAATTTTGCTAGAACACCATATCATTCATGTGCCCACACAGATAAAAACACGGGGGTTGAGGTCTGGTGATGAGGGTGGTCAATATCACGGACCATCACGACTGATTCATCGACCAGAGAAGCGACGGTTGATACATGATGAGTTCTGCGCTTTTTTTTTTTTGATATTACGCGGCGTCTTGTGGTAATTGTTTATCGACGTTTCGGGACAGCGTATCAGCCCCATTTTCAAGGGTCAAGAATGCGAGAAGAAATGTCATCACGCTTATTGATTACCACCCCACGCGCCTTCCCATGCAGAATCTACGTTACGGTACTGGCTTTCTTTCCTTCTCGGAATCTTGACCCTTGAAGATGGGACTGATACGCTGTCCCGAAACAAGACGCCGCACAATATCCCAGAAGGGCGCACAGCTCATGAACACCACTGCGGAAGCCTGAAATCGCTGATACATGATTTCTTAGACGTTGCATGATAAGTATTGGGTGGTCGTTTTGAACACACATCGTGAGTTCAGCAATGAAAACTGTATGTAACAGGTTTTTTTTAGTGGTGAAGGGCCTCGCAGCAGACGCTACGGCCGCACCGCAGCCTTGAGGCTTCTTGTGCAACCCTGTGATGACGATGATGATTTCCTAGTAATAGAGCACCGGTGGAATGAAATTGACAGGAGAAAACCAAAGTACTCGGAGAAAAACCTGGCCCAGTGCCACTTTGTCCACCACAAATCCCACATGGACTGACCCGGGATCGAACCCGGGCCTCCACGGTGGGAGGCCGGCGGCTAACCGCCTGAGCCATGGCACGGCTCTATGTAACAGACTCGTCTCTTTCCGTAGCTTGCAGGTAATAATAAATCTGTAACCACTGACAATCGTTCCTATGTTCATACGATATACCTGAGTGGAAAAGACATTAGAAAAAGATACTGTTGGTAATTGACAATATATTGCATATTTGCTATGTATAAACAGTCTCCGGGTCATTGGCCGTAGTTAAGAACAGGAGAAGAAGGTGGCAGCAACTAATCACAGTGAGAGGTACCAATATTTCGTTCGGTGTTTCAGTCTTGACCTTCGCCAAAAGAAAAGAAGTATCAGCGTGCATATTCAGTGAAGTCGTTATTTCAGGTCTCTACAGTTTTACAGTGGATCGGTGGAAAAGTTATCGGTGGAAACCATTGCAAGAGATAGGACCTGGCTAAGATCTTTCAGTTTACAGCAACTGCCACGCAACTGGTAGCCAACAAAACTGAAGGAAGGCAGCGAATTTGTGCTGGTGGGGCCGCTTCTTATATATACTTGTTTCAGTATCTATACATGTCTGATGTTTGGGTTGCGTCTTATACGGTGCATCCTTTACAAGGAACGTATAATCGGACAAAGTGAAGCGCAGCGTAATTGAAATGAAATGTTAAGTTTGAATTAAAACTAACCTAACGTGTTTCGTCAGCGAATGACAATTCCAATAATTTCCTTGGCTTCTCTTTTTTAAACATCACAAGAGCTTCGGTACACACAGTTTACCAGCACCTGCGCCAGTTCATTCTAGAACTAACTCCATGCAGCAGAGGCCTTCTTGAGAAGCTGACAGTTTCTCAGCCAGTCAAGAAATTTCCCGCATTTTATAGAAACCGAGGGTTCATTACCGCATTCACAAGAGCCTGCCACCTGTCCCTATCCTGAGCGAGCTCAATCCAGTCCATGCCCCCATCTCACTTGAAGATCCATTTTAATATTTTCCTCCCATCTACGCCTGGGTCTTCCAAGTTGTCTCTTTCGGGTTTCCCCACCATAAACCTGTATGCATCTCTCCTCTTCCTCATACTGCTATATGCTCCGCCCATCTAATTCTTATTGATTTGGTCACGAGAATAAAATGTGATGATGAGTACAGGTCATTAGGTTCCTCGTTATGTAGTCTTCTCCACTCCCCTGTCGCCTCGTCCCTCTTAGGCCCAAATATCCTCCTCAGCACCCTATTCTCGAACACCCTCAGTCTTTGTTCCTCCTTCAGTGTGAGAGACCAAGTTTCACGCCCATACTAAGCAACAGGTAAAATTATAGTCCAGTTCATTCTATATCAGACCTAAAGCAAGTTCCTACCTCTCCTGAAAACACAAACAAATAAAATTTATTCAGGGATTCTCTAAAATAAATACTCATCATTAGAAAATATCCTCGTATCCCCTGAAAACCTATTGCGAAGCCAAAGTTTCGGAATCATCGCTTTTACCGATTCCCTGAGCATCGCAGCTGTCATAGAATGTACCTACCGGTGAACGCAGGCTTTCTGTATGATAAAGCCAGAGCGCTCGGGGACGCGATAAAAAAACACTATGTAATATTATCACTCTTAATCCAGGAGGATGTCTCTCCAGGACTTTACACGTTAACAGCATGTAGGGCCAGAGTATTAAATGTTGGAATCATCAGCATGTTACCTGTGTTATCGACTATGGCAACCATTGTCACAGCAAACACAACACTTTTCACATGCACCGTTTATTATCTCTAAAACATGTTTCGGCCGCGTACGCTGGCCATCATCAGGTAGAACTTACAAGATCATAAAAAGAAAGACAGTTACACTTGGACAATTTTAGCTACTGGAATATAGTCATTTAAATAGATAATACTCCTTATAGGGAATAATAGATAATTCTATGTTTTTTTATATTTTAACTGTAAAGGGGAGGTCTCCCACCTCAACACATATTTTCCTCTTTACGAACTTGTAACTTCTACGTGATGGCCATCGTACGCGGCCGAAACATGTTGCAGAAGTAATAAAAGGTGCATGTGAAAATTGTTATGTTTACTGTGACAAAAATTGAAATACTCTTTCAGTGCATTAGTTTAGCTGCTGAAGCCTTAGCTAGAGGTGAGAAATGTAAACATCTTACGTTGAATTTTCGGCGGATATTCTACTAGTAACATATGCATAGTAGTGGGTCATCGGCGATGATTTGTCGGAAATAATACACTCAACGCTGACATTTGAATTTCCAAGGCCCATTTCACTTTAGTGTTTATTTACATTGTAAGGCATAATTAGTATTACCAAAAGACAAAAAATATTTAGTTTTGGCCGTTGAGAAAGTATACTTATTTATATATTTATTTATTTATTTATTTTCTGGATCACGAGATAAACGAAGACCAGAACATATTTCATAAACAACACGGAAAAGGTTAAGAAAATTAGGGGTCCACTGTGTGAGCTTTCGGTCGAAGAAGTACGTCGTAGGTTGTTGTGAAATTTCATCGAGCTGAAACGATGCTTATCGATTTCTAACCTCAAATCGAGTTTTTACAGTAACACTATCCTATCAGTCATGGAGGGATATCTTGAAATACGCTGCTAATTTAACACTTTCATACGGTGCAGTAATGCCACTTTTGTGTTTTGCAGAAGGCGACATGTTTAATGTAAACCAAAACAAAGCTTCCCATTGCATTATTGAGTATTCGGCACGCGTCTGTCACTTGTCTGACAGCAACGCTCGCGGGAGGCGCTGGAATAACAAATGACTCATGACGAATTTACATGAAATGGAGGACTGCTGTTACAGTAATTCTCAAGTGAGTGAATACGGGGATGTACAAATCAGTGCACCGAATGGCCGACATAAAAGAAAATTGATTCAGGCTCATTCTGGACACTGATATAAAATATCAGGGCCTATTTTATGATATCATGTTTAGCCTGTATTAGGTTACTTCCCGTATTTTGTAAGCAAGGAAAGGGGCTAATAGCATCATCAATGGCAAAAATAACCTGTCGGGGGGGCTCCGCGACTCAGAATCTGGTGCAATCCAAAATATTTGTTGATTTTTATTACTTAATCATGATTGGTCACCTATTTGGGATCAAAAGTGTGAATGTGAAGGTTATAAATGATGAATTGGGGAAGGTGTGGACAGAGATGGTTGTAGTTCTTTCCTGCTGTGGAAGACAGGGCTCTGGAATCGGTATATAAAACCTCCGACTCCGACTCCCACTCCAACTCCGACTCCTTCGTAAAAGCTCAGTATGTATTATATAATAATGATAAACCTACTAAAGTGATAAATGGTATCATAAGAGACTTCATCGCCACCACGTGAATCATCAGGCTACTTTTTAGACTTATAACCTGTATTTAAGTATAAGTCTAATGTTTATTGCAGCTATCAGGGCTCTGGAGTTGGAGTATCTAGTTAAGATTTTAAACTGAGGTCGGAGTCGGAGTCGGTACATTTTTACCGACTCCGACCCCACCTAAAAATTCCTTCCGACTCCGACTCCACAGCCCCAGTGGAAGGTAAAGCCATCCCATTACAGGCCTGGACAGGCCCTTAGGGCTCCAGGAGTTTGAGGCTCGCAGAATTTCTAGAAAATCGGCAAAAGAAGTTAAGGCTTTCACACCGGCCGCCTTTATCCCCCAGGAAATATTTCTGGTACTCATATCTGTTAGAAGCTGAGTCGATCCCAGAGCCATAGTGCGGATGGAGGGATTGAGTCAATGAGAAATTCAAATGACCACACTGAAAATCAAACCTGCGAACTTCCGGCTTGTAGCGCAGTGCCTCAACCAACTGCGTCACCGAGTACCTCTTCGGTGGAAGACTAAACGAAAGTTAGTTTTTTTGGCTCGGCAGCCGTAGTGGGCCAGGGCCTCCTCATTTTTGAGGCTTCACAATCACATTCAGACACACATCACACTCGGTAGGACTCCTCTGGACGAGTGATCAGCCCAACGCAGAGACCTCTACCTGACAACACACAACACTCACAAGAGACAGACATCCATGCTTTCGGCGGGATTCGAACCCACAATCCCTGCAAGCGAACGGCCGCAGACCCACGCCCTTAGACTGCGCGGCCACTGGAATCGGCAGGAAAAGCTTGATAACTAACTAACTAACTAACTAACTAACTAACTAATTAACCCCATGGAGCAGAGTCCTTCTTGAGAAGCCAACAGTTTCTCAGACAGTCAAGAAATTCCCCGCATTTTATGGAACCCGGAGGTTCATTACCGCATTCACAAGAGCCCGCCACCTGTCCCTATCCTGAGCCAGCTCAATCCAGTCCATGCCCCATCCCACTTCTTGAAGATCCATTTTAATATTATCCTCCCATCTACACTTGGGTCTCCCAAGTATTCGCCTTCCCTCAGGTCTCCCCACCAAAATCCTGTATGCACCTTTCTCTTCCCCCATACGTACTACATGCTCCGCCTATCTCATTCTTCTCTATTTCATTGCCCGAATAATATTTGGTGATGAGTACAGGTCATTAAGTTCCTCGATATGTAGTCTTCTCCACTCCCCTGTCGGCTCGTCCCTCTTAGGCCCAAATATCCCCCTCAGCACCCTATTCTCGAACACCCTCAGTAAGAAAAGCATGATATCTCAATGAAATTAACGCGTCTCTGGGACGAGATGAGACACGGAGATCACTAAGTTACCAAAGAGTAGCTGTAACTACACCAAAACCTACTACGGTACAGTGTAGACTTTTTGAATTCCACACCTGCTACCTATAGACCTTCAAACAGGGATGCAAAACTTCCCACAAATCTAGAAGCCACCTCAAAATTCTAGGCACCAGAAGGGTCACATGAAGCAAGTTCCATACTGAGGACACAAAATTAGGCGCCACCGTAAAAAATTTAGCCGCCCAGGCGACCCGGTGCCCGGGATCTTTGCACCCAACCCTAAAATAAGACACGTACGTTTCCCCTCACATCCACCAAAATTCTTCACTCATAGTTACCCTTATACTTATCTACGTCAGTACCAAGTGACATTCAGACACAGCGTACTGTCTATAACGTTCTGTCCACACAGTGTACCTATATGCATACACCTTACAAGCAACGTTCGTTTGAAAATGAATATTACATTTACTTAGTCCTGCCCTCTTCTACCTACTTGTTCACAGCAGGTGTCGAGGGCTTTTGTGATTTCACTTGATCACACTCAGACACACACCACAGTCGGTAGGACTCCTCTGGACGAGGGATCGGTTCGTCGCAGAGACCTCTACCTGACAACACAAACACTGTACAAGAGAAAAAAAATCCATGCCCCCGGTGGGATTCGAACCCACGATCCCAGCAAGCGCTCGGCCGCAGACATACGCCTTAGACCGCGCGGCCACTGGGATCGGCCTGAAAATGAACATTGAATGAGCACAATTATAGCAGCCACCTTCTCCACAGATTCTAGACCAGCTCAGTCTCCCACACTCAGAACACTATCCACCTACCCTTGGGTCTCCCTTTGGTTAGTTAGTTTATGGTGTACATTGGCTTGGTATATTTTATTGGTGTTTCTTGTGTCATCCATCCACTGTTCATGTCCCATCCACATAAGGAGCTGGAGTTTAATAAAGGTACCAATGGCAGAACCATTTGGCACTAATGATAACCACAGGGCCGATCCCAGTGGCCGCGTGGTCTAAGGCGTAGGTCTGTGACCGAGCGCTTGCTGGGATCTTGGGTTCGAATCCCACCGGGGGCATGGATGTTAGTCTCTTGTACAGTGTTTGTGTTGTCAGGTAGAGGTCTCTGCGATGGGCCGATCACTCGTCCAGAGGAGTCCTACTGACTGTGGTGTGTGTCTCAGTGTGATCAAGTGAAAATAAAAAAAAACCTCTACACCCACTCGGAACAAGTAGGCAGAAGAGGGAAGGACTATGAAAAGATAACCACAGGGTCTATATGCCTTCAGGTACACATGCATTGATATATTGCAAGGTTTATGGCGCAAAAAAGGAAGAAAAAAGAAAAGAAAGAAATATGAGAAAATAAAATAAGAAAATACTGGGTACAAAATGAACGCCACGTGCCAAGAAAATATTTTGTCATGTGACTTACATACGCGCGCCACAGGATTCAAGCCCTGTTCTACACAGCGGCAGTAACACCAGTCGCCTGACCATTTGCACCACTAAATACGAGTATTCAGTGCAAGTGAAGCATCTTAGTGCTCGAGACCCCTGTTCTTCAGGGATGTGGTACTGCGTCACTGGGTGACTGATGCCGGACGTTTCGAGATAGCGTGGTAGTCTCATGTTCAAGCGTGCAAATGTCCATCCTCACAGACATTCCGATGTCAATTCTTCATAGACCTTTCAACCTCCGCAGATGAGACTACAACGTTGTCTCGAAACGTCGGGCACCAGTCACCCAGTGACGCAGTACCACATCCGGGAAGAAAGGAGACCTCAAACTGCACCACCGTCAAAAAGCAAAAAAACTCGCATTTTTATAGACTTTGTCAATAAGGAACTTAACTAACTTGGCCCTACTTTGTTTCTGCTTCAAAAACTACGAAATCCACTTCTAGCGCACATATTGAGAAATCCTGTATCTAAGGGTATAAACGTTGTACATATTGAATTTGATGTTATCCATCCCGTTGTGTACATAGAATTACATAAATAACACTATGTATTCCACCTGACACAACATGTATTTATTATGATTTTTCAAACGTTTGTTCAAACACACACACACACACACACACACACACATATATATATATATATATATATATATATATATATATATATTGCGTTACACTTTAGAACCTTGCATTTTAAGTTCTTATATTTACTGATGGTACGAATTTGACTGTTATCAACCACTTTGACGCTATCCAGCCCGTCGTGTATACAGAATTACGTAACACTACGTATTCCGTGTGACGCAACATGTATTTTTTATCTTCTTTCAAACACCACACCGTTCATGTTTAATCACGCACCATCAAGAATTACAAGTCGATTGTAATTTACATTTTAGATTTTATATTATTTGTGAGATCTCGCAAAATTTTACATTTTTAACTTGAGTTTTAAGTTTTTGATAAACAAACACCTGATGACGGTTGGCTGATCGAAACATGAAGTGTTTGAAAAATAATAAAAATTAAAGTTGTGTCAGACGGAATAGGTAGTGTTATTTGTGTAACTGTACTGTAGATACAGTTGAACCCGGTTATAACGGTGTAACTGTACTGTAGATACAGTAGAACCCGGTTATAACGGTGTAACTGTACTGTACATACAGTTGAACGCGGTTATAACGGTGTAACTGTACTGTACATACAGTTGAACCCGGTTATAACGGTGTAACTGTACTGTACATACAGTTGAACCCGGTTATAACGGTGTAACTGTACTGTACATACAGTTGAACGCGGTTATAACGGTGTAACTGTACTGTAGATACAGTTGAACCCGGTTATAACGGTGTAACTGTACTGTACATACAGTTGAACGCGGTTATAACGGTGTAACTGTACTGTACATACAGTTGAACCCGGTTATAACGGTGTAACTGTACTATACATACAGTTGAACCCGGTTATAACGGTGTAACTGTACTGTACATACAGTTAAACCCGGTTATAACGGTGTAACTGTACTGTACATACAGTTGAACGCGGTTATAACGACATCGGTTAATGCGACACCTCGTCTATAGCGTCAGATATTCTGTGGTACCAATTAATTCCCCGTTATTAACCATAACATTATACTTCTCGGTTATAAAGACACTCGTTTATAACGACATAAGATATCATGTCCCCTTCATGACGTTGTAACTGAGTTCGAGTGTATTAACTTTCTCCCAAACAAAAGAGGATGAAATAACACCGAATAGTGAGCTATGCGTGTTACAGTGGTCTCGCAGCTGGACTCAGAGTACCGCCACATCAACGCGCAAGCTGCAGCTCTCACCTGGAGCCTCGCCGTCGATCCTGGTTCGGTTCGCCCACGCCTGATCGCACAAGCTGCCGAGCGGCGTACTGCCTGGCGCAATGCCTGGTGTGAGAGGGGACGCGCCCTGGCCGAAATGGCGCCGCGTCAGATGTACCTGCTATGCAGGGGACCCAAGTACACACCGCACCAAGCCAGGTGAAGGCTTTCACAACTCGCGGCAGTCGTAACTAGATTATTACCGCATAAGCCCGACTATAAGGTGAATCCCCCTTTCCCATTCAGGAGGTACTTGCGAGAAGAAAAACTCAAGTCGATGAAGAAAGACAAACTTCCATTGTGAATTAGCCTTTTAAAGCCTAGCGGTAACTTTACGTACCACCAGGTTTAACATAAAAAAATTCTACGTGGTGCCCACATTGCGTTTATGTGTTTTGTACGGATCTCAGAACAAACAGCAACTTTTGCCTTATAAAACATTAAGAGACTGGTTTTTATAACCGAAGTGGAGAGCGTTTACAGCGCGGTACGCACTGAGTCCTTATATAAAACAGATACGCTTCGTCTCTAAAGGGTTAAACAACAATGCGTACTACGGTAAAGGTAAAGGTAGGGTTCGATCCCGGCTCAGTCCACGTGGGATTTGTGGTGGACAAAGTGGCACTGGGACAGGGTTTTCCCCGAGTACTTCGGTTTTCCCCTGTCACTTTCATTTCACCTGTGTTCCATTACACGGAAAAATGAAAGAACTAATCTTCATTACACGGTTGCACAATAAGCCTTGAGGCTGCGGTGCGTCCGTAGCGTCTGCTGTGGGGCCCTTCACCACAAAAAAAAGGAAATGCAAAATTCACCCTAGAACAGGCCACGAAGGGCCAGAGGGGCTTAGACGGGGGTGAGTGGTCAATGCTTCACCCCCGGGAATGACAACCGGTACCTATTATACAGTCGGCTGGGTGGGCCCCAGGGCCGTTCTGGACGGGTACGGAAAATCTCGCCTCCACCTGGATCTTTTTTCCCCGTCCTTGTTTTTCCTTTGACCCATTTTGTACCTTTACATCCTTCCCTTCTTCTTTATGTCGCTTATATTCCACATTACTCTCCTTATACAACAAACACAACACAAATATCCATGCCACCGGCGGGATTCGAACCCACAATCCCAGCAAGCGAACGGCCGCAGACACAGGCCTTAGACCACGCGGCCACTGGGATCGGCAGGATCCCCGGACCGTCCAGTCCGCTGCCAGTCGCTGTACCAACTACGCTATCCCGGCCCACAGATGTGTATTACACTGCACTGAATACTGAGTGACAAACGACAACGCTGTAACATGGCTCGCTAGACTTTAGTTACAACGAAATGACGTGCCCCTTACGTGTAACTGGGAAATGCCGTAAGGCCCTGCTTATAAGGTGGCCCCTAATTTTTATACGGATATTTCCGGCTTGGGGGGGGGGGGGTTTGCCTTATATTCGGGGTTATATGACCATCTCTAGAGCAACAGGATGGTTGCAACAATTCGTCACAACGTCCCATGGCAGTTGCGACTCTTTATGAAAGTCCCTGATTTCAGGCTTCCGCCGCGATGTTGATGAACTTGCGCTATTCTCTCGGGTATTACGCAGCTTCGAATGGTAATCCTTTACAGACGTTTCGGGACAACATATTCCTCCCATTTTGAAGGGTCCGGAAGTCCTCTTATCGGTCCCATCTTCAAGTAACAAGAAGTCTTCTTGGACTTGGTCCTCTTGGATGGAACCGATACGTTGTGCCGAAACGTCGGTAAAAGACTATCATTCGACGCTGCGTAATACCCCAGAAGAGCACAGATCTCTTTATGGATTTTGTCTGTTGCAGCCAGCTGAACGGTCTGCTGGGGTTGCTGCAGAATACTTACACCAAGGCACGTGTTTGTCGCCGTGACGTGTGCTACCGCGGGGAACCCGACCTGGAGCGCCTAATGGCCGAATCCCGAGATCCGGCCGAATTACTATGGGGGTGGCAGGAGTGGCGCCGTGCCGTTGGGCCCCCTTCCAGGCTCCTCTATCCTGCTGCCGTAGCCCTCATGAACCAGGGTGCGCAAAACAATGGCTATAGCGACATCGGTGCCTGCTGGCGCGAGGAACTGGAAACGCCAGGCCTGGAACGCGTGGTGGACGATATCTATCACCAGGTCGAGCCGTTGTACGTACTACTGCACGCCGTTGTTCGCTTCAGGCTGGTGCAACTTTACGGACAAGAGACTGTACCGCCCACAGGACCCATCCCCGCACATCTCCTAGGTAACACGGGGCGTCATGTTACAATATGACGAACTGGCAAATTAATAAAGAAAGCTGGATTTTGTTTCTGTTACGGCGTCCGAGGTTAATTAAACCTACTTCCACAGACGACGAGCCGTCTCCTGCTAAGTGACATAAGAGACAGGCAAGTCACCCAGTTCCTCGCTACAAGACAAATCACAATTGGGCAATAACAGAATAACACGACAGGCAATGTACTATAACGTAACATTGAGGTGTTTTAGCGTAACCATTGTTGCCGTGGAAAAGAAGTAAGTATTAAATATTCTTAGTGTGTGTTTCTATTCTTGCCTTAGTTATCCGGCATGCAAAACGCATTTTTTCTGCGCCGTGTTATATTATCATCTGTCACATGTCTGGCTCTACCACATTTTTCCACATTATCTCACAAAAGGTACGATTTTCTAAAAAAAGTTACTGAACACAAAATATGTGTTTTGATTTTTTCTACAACTTTTCTCCGAAAAATTTGTAAGCCTAAGAAGAACTGGGCGATATATTATCATAAATGTACACAGGTCTTCATGTCAAGTACCCGTTATTCTTTTCATATTTTAATTAAACTTCTTGGACAGATTTTCGAAAAATCGTCAAATATCAAGTTTCATGAAAATCCGTCCGGTGGGAACTGAGTTGTTCCATGTAGACAAAGAGAAAGACACGAAACTAATAGTAGTTTTTCGTAACGTTGTGAACGCGCCTAATAAACAGTCTGGTACAACTTAAGATGGGTGGGTCAATGTACGAAAGTTTGTACCGGTAGAATCACTTTCGCAAATTGTGGTTTGAAGCTCATGATATATGCTAAGCGGATAGCGACTGCAAACTGTCTGAGACCGCTGAACACAACAATCGTATTCTGAAATACAGTAATGATTACGCAGGCCTAAAAGTATGTGTCGTATGAAGGTACTTCTCGTGATAAATTGTGAACAGTAATAGTGCAGCGATTTCAACTAACGATCATTTTTAAACTCCGAACTAATATGTAACAGACTGCAGCAGATATGTCAATTACAAATAACTTTTTTTTTTTAATTTTAAAATTATCTATCCCGTGCATGCCTGTTGTACACACCACACAACTTGCCATACAGGGACACGGTCGGCATTGGATCGACGTCTACAATAGATGTTTTGAATCTATAAGCGTACTGCCACAACGCAGAGCCTCGTCTCTATAATGCTTACAATACGGTAGAAAATTCACATATATTATCTACATCAGGGGCGCAACCAAGGGTTGGGACTGCCAGGCCGCAGCCTCCACAAACCCCCCAAAACCGAAATTTAAAAAACACAGATTTTGTAGACATTATGATACCAAAAGCTTTACGCTATCTGCCCTTCAGCAGCCACTGAAATCAGCAGATGACTAGTACATTAGAATTTTGAAAAATAAATTAATAAATTTAAAAAAATATATAGGACACTGTGATTGAGTCATGGAACATGTAGTTATATTTGTATGCATATAAATACATTTGCAAACAGTGTTATGTTGTACTTACAGCATGATTTTTCTAACATAATTTTCAAAGTGAAACATAAATTATATATAGCTGCAGGGTCAGCCCCCCCCCCCCCCCAGCGAAAAATTTTGGGTGCGCGTCTGGCCCACATACAAACTGGTATTAGCAGCAAAATGTACTGACCGTTATGAAAATAAGGGATGTAATCCATGTTATTATAAATGGTTTTAAGCTTGGTATGTACTCCCTGAAGATGGCATTGTCATGCCGAAACATGTCAGAGTAAAGTGACTATAATGTCATATATATTGTAAGTGCACTTAGTTGGTACATTAAACGAAAAAAACATATTTTTTCTGCGTCGCAACAACCCAATTCGGGCCTACCCCCCTCTCATTATTAAGTTTCCTAGATCACACAACTAGGCGCACGCACGCGGCGCACGCGCGCGCGCACACGCATGCACACACGCACGCACACACACACACACACACCCGGTATGACTCTTCCGAAGAGTGATCTGCCCGTCGCAGAGGCCGCTACCTGCACAACATAAAAAAACACAAAAGACGAACATCCATGCCCTCAGCGAGACTCGAACCCGCTATCCCAGCAATCAAGTGCCTGCAGACCTACGCCTGAGACCGTACGGCCACATGGGATCGACTGAATAACATACACGTATGTGCAATTATCTAGCAGGCCGTTTCCCATACTTTCTGCATCCCTTATGCGCGTAATTATACAGTACACACATAAAACACAAGTGTCAATACCCAAACTCTTTGCTGGGCTAAATCGGTGGAGGCGTGACGTTTAATACCCACCCACACCCACCTAGCGCCGAGGTTAAGAATGAGTTGAATTACACCTTCACTAAAGTTAGTATGATCCATCACGTTGTGCACGTAGAATAAAACCACTGCTTTAGCCTGTATGCTCAATTCAACATAACCTGTATTCACTAATTATTCTTACACTACATGCTTCGGCCGTCCGACTGTCATCACGTGTGTAATACATACAAACTCAATACACGACAGAAGTACTGAGTTTTTATGTATTATACATGTGATGATGGTCGAACGGCTGAAGCATGTAGTGTAAGAATGATTAGTGAATAGAGGTTATGTTGAACAGGACATTAAGAGCAGTGGTCTTACACCTTTACTGCGCCTCTGTGCCTGTCATGGTCTCTTAGGGGATGAACTCATTTCCAAAAACTACAAATCTTCTAAGTATGTAACAGAAAGGACCACCAGAATATTTCTTTCAGTACTTGCCTCCATGTAAGATTTCAGGCTTCCGCCGCGATGTAAAGGAAATCTGCACCTTTCTGGGATATTACGCAGCGTACGTTGGTAGTCTGTTACCGACGTTTCGGGATAACATACCTGTCCCATCTTTAAGGTCAAGCAGTCCTAGAGAAATGCGGGGAAATCTTAGGTACACCTCCTTCACGCTCCACTAACCCTATTGGTTGGCATCATATTCTCTGAAAACCAATCACTGCAGGAGTTCCCGGCATTTTTCTTGGACCCTTTAATATGGAGACCGATAGGTTGTACCGAAACGTCGGTAACAAACTACCAATATACGCTGCGTAAAACCCCAGAAGCGTGCAGATGTCACTTCACTCAATGTTTCGGTCTCATAAACGAAAAATATGAGAAGATCAGCAAATGGGAAGGCAGATATATTCATTTGTACCAGCTTATTACAAAATAAAGCAGAAACTATGTTTTGACATCATCTACGTGTTGTTGCTGAAACCTGCGACCTAAACTTATCACATAAACATCAACCCTGCATTACAGACATAATCTATAACAACAGTGAAGACTGTATTATTTTGAGAATGGAACTGGAACATCCAGCAGTTGAAAACTAGCGTTTAAAAATTATGCAACATACCAATTTTACATTCGTTATGCCCTGTATATCCCAAACAGATACACATATTTTCACCTACATAAATGTAAAGCTATCCCTGTACAGGTCTTGACAGGCCATGAGGGCTCCAGGAGGCTGAGGCTCCCAGAATTTCTAGACAACTGACACATGTCGGTGGTAGGGTTGTCAGCCGTACGCACCGGCCGCCTTAAACCCCCCCCCCCCCCAGTAAATATTTCTGGTACTCATTTTTGTTAAAGGCTGAGTCAACCCCAGGGTCATAGTGCAACTGGATTAAGTCAGTGAAAAATTCCAACAATGCTGCTGGGAATTGAACCCGCAAACTTCCGGCTTGTAGTGCAATGCCTCAACCAATTGTGCCACCATGTGCCCCTTTTCACCGACATATGAACATGCAAAAGGAACTGTCAACCATATGAATCCCAGCAAATGTAACTTAGGAACAGCAACAAATTCTTTGTTTTGGAAATACTTTCCAGAAAACAACTGAAGTAATCAAGAGTGCTTTATAAATTGTGTAAAAAAGAAATTAACTTACAAACTGTGTACAAAAGAAATTAATCTTGTGAATTAAGGTGGTAAATGGAAGGGAAAGAAATATTTATGCTTGTAATCATAAGTGGTCCTTTTTAGAAGAGAATATTTGAACTTCTACATGGTATGTCTTACACCGCATATTCAGTGCACTGAACCAAAAATACGGGCATACCCTCATACATACTATTGCAATTTTCATACAATTCTTTTAAATTCCTTTATCTGGGCACATGTTTGCAGAATTAAATCAGTGCCTTGATGTTTGAATGTATACAATCCTTCATGCTTGATGTTCATCGAACAGGTCAGAACAGGAAATACTCTTTTTATGTATAAATTTGCAATGTGCCATATGCTGTACAAACAATGGAGAAAGTTGGCTTGTAACGTAACATTTAATGTGTTGCTAGGTAACATGTGGGCACAGAACTGGGAAGCGCTGCTTGACTTGCTGGTGCCCGGTCTAAAGACAACCAATGTGACTGCTGCCCTGCGCGCCCGGAACTACTCCACTTTTGACATGGTACACCATGCTGAGGACTTCTACACATCACTAGGCCTTGAACCCATGACTCGTAGCTTCTGGAAACACTCACAGATAGAGAGACCAGATGGTAACAATGGTACATGTCATGGCACTGCTGCCAACATGTACCAACCAGGGGACTACAGGTAAAGGGGTGCAATATTTCACTGTTACAGTATTAAAGCAAACATTTCACTCAAGTGACTAAAGTGGATAGCACTTGTGCTTTATACCTGGGAGGTCCTGGGTTTAAATCTTGGTCTGGAGGCCAGCCATCCTCAGCACTACCAGGCAAGAACATCAAATTAGGCCATGACTGCTGGCTTCCAAATCCTTCATAGTTCCTCATTCACTCATCATCCTATCAATGAACACTATATGGTATGAGCTACTGAACATACAATTAAATAAACCATAAATAAATACAGTGTATTCAAATAAGCTCAACCTCCAGCACATTAAACATGGTAAAACAACATCACTGAAACATTTATCATATGTAATGAATATATTCCGTATTTTTACAAGGTGGAATTGCGATCAATTTGCACGACTACACTTTTGTCCTTTTCAAAGTGCAACATAGGCATTTGGTACTCTGTGGAACAGTTGTCTGTTCCTTCACAGTCTTCCAATTCACTACATATTGTTAACTAATATGTTTATTAGGATATAGCATAACGGAATTTTCAGTCACTCACATAACATGACTGTGTATAACTTAATCGAATGCAAATGCCATTCTCACATAACAGCACAGGGTACAAGTGGATTCACAACTCCACTCACAGAATTCAAGCAGAGGTAATATATTCCCAAGCTTTAATTAAATGTAGTTACTGTACATGTATTACAAAACTGGACCAGGTTACTTGAATTTCTAAGGCCAGTTGCAGTGTTACCATGGTAGCAACCAGTATAATGACTAAGTAATGGATGGATGTCTGGAAAGTGGGAAAAGCAAAGAGACATCCAGACTGGCTTTGAGATCTACCATCCACCTACAGTCAATTAATAACACAGGCCACCTTCCTGGTAGAAAAGCAGCCAGGGCACAAAGATGATGACTCCCCTTTATCTAGTACCCAGGTTAAGAATGCATGCATCTACAACTTCACTCCTTATAAGTTTTTATGATACAGTGCTTAATTAAGCACAAGGACTTTACCTTTACTCTTTGTCATAGCTATATATTGCTATATGCCTGATATATCCAAGAAGCTTTAAAATTTACAAGAGTCAATCTACAAAAACACTGTAAGGAACAGGATATTGAAATAGCTGCCATTCAAATAAAATTCCAGGAGAAAAACGTGATTATATTCTGTACATATAGGGCCCCGTCTGGTAATTATGATTACTTCCTAAACAAACTAGATACTATACTCAATTCTCTTCACAACTATAAAACTGAATTTATAATATGTGGAGATATAAATATAAACTATCTAGAAACTAATAACAAAAAGAAACAACTAGACAATTTGTTAGGTACTTATAATCTAATCGGTACCGTACACTTTCCGACAAGAATAGTAAACAATTCAGCCACCC
>BLKM01000452.1:396606-409515 GCA_013340265.1 Coptotermes formosanus
ACACATTTGATCATGTTTTTGATCCAAAAACTAATAATTATGATGTATGTAACACAACTGCACGACCCATATTTGACTTCTATACATGGCTTCAGTGGCACTATATTTGCTTATGGCCAGACTTCATCAGAACATCACCTGCACAACGACCGTATGCTTGGACACAACACATCCACATGCACCATCTATTCGGCATTATCAAGTCAAAGACTGTAATGCAACTTTGGTAACGTCAATAAAATTACAACTGGATCTTGTAACGTTTTAAAGACAAATGCACACTAATTTTATAATTTGTATATATTTTATAACACTTATCTTATGTGAAGTTGTGGAGTGATACATTTTATAACATTTCATCTTATGTGAAGTAGTGTGACCGTGATACAACATACATCAACTGCAAGGACTACAATTGGATTTTAATGTTTTAAAGACAAGTACAAACCATTTTGTGAAGCTATATAACCTTGAACTGTGTATCCAATGCCATGACTTATCTCACATACTGATGATGTTGATGAAGCCATTCTTCCGATAGTGTATGAGTGACAAACTAATCAAGACCACCAAGAATCATGTGGATATTCTATGATGATTACAGTCTGTAACCCCTGATGATGGTGTCATAATGGACACTGAAACACGTTGGGTGTGACAATAATAAAAGGTGCACCGATTGGTAACTGCGCTTGTGATTGAAAAATGCACGGTGAAAACAATGTAAAATTTATTGGTGTACGTTTACCACTAGGAAATGTCATTGAAGTCAAGTAGACACATGTGTTTGTACTTTTTATACATTTATAAGGCAACTGTGGGAAAATGAGTAGAAAAGACTGAAACAGGTGTTCTCATGGAATTTGTGGCATGTGATGTCACATGTACTTTCTGAAATTTTGTACAAAGATGTCAAAAACTGGATTGCTGGTTCACATCAGTAGAAATAATGAAGATCATTTGTACATCGTATATTGGCGTGTTAATAATGCCCTGTAGATTGGAACAGCCACACAGTGAAAAGCAGTGGCATCATGCATGGAGGAAGATGTTTTGATTGTCTTTTGTATGGCATGTGATACAAAGATTTGCATATTAAACACACTGAACTGTTCTTGTGTGGTTTGTTTTTCATGTCCCATACCTAATTTTGATGAAGGGCAGTAGTGGCACATTGAACAGGTAGACATGTAGAAAGGTGAGAATGTTCAAGTAGAGGGTATGTTTTAGAATGCATCATATGAAACCCTCATGATGTCTGCCTTGTAGTTTGTTAGATGTTCTCTGTATGCCTTCATATCACTGGTGCTGTGTACACAGAGTATTTAAAGAAGACGGTCAAACAGGAGGGCTGCTTACCACAGCAAATCCTTAACCTTTATGAGACGGTCCTCAAATGTAAGCTTGGTAATGAGGCTGACACGGCACCGTACAGTGAGGTGTACAGGGACATGCAGGAGCCAAAGCAAACACAAAACACCTCTTTCTTGACAGTATTTTCAGTCTCCTTCTCTGCCCTGTTTGTCATTTGAGTATGGTGATGACTTACGTACAGGAACATTGACATAATTCCAATAAATGCCAATAAAAATGGTTTTACATGTTTTGTCCCATGTTGCACGTGTCTGTGGTTCCCCTAACATAATTTTTACCACGAGATCATGTGTCGCAGTTTTATTGTTAATGGGATTTTTCACGAAAACACCCATGAGCAGCAGTGGTTTCCTCTATGTCGTGAGGCGAGCTACGGTAAACATGTCAAAAGACAATTTCAAGTAAAACGTCACAAGCAGCACCAGAAGTTAGTTTACAATTGGCTGTATAATCCTTAATAAGATAAATGTGTGCTCATGAAATGTAATGTTTCTGCATGGCTACCATCTTCTTATTTCATATTGTACAAAAATATTATGTACACAAAAGTTCCATATCTTTCGAAGTTCTGTTACCACACGTCATTTCATATCCTAAAAGTAGGTGGCACTACTGGTGCTTCCACCGCTTCACGTCACCCATATTATGACTATGTTGTCTCTTGTCACAGGTCATTTCTCCCTGGTACTTCTCTTGAACCAGTGGTGATCCCCAGTGCCCAGGTATCAAGTTTCAGACTGTAATACTTTCCATATTACTACTACTACTACTACTACTACTACTACTATTGTTATTATTGGGTGTAGGGAGTTACAAAGTACGGCATTGCAGTGTCCTCCATTGGCATAATGTTTTTTCAAATTTCGTAAGTATTGGTCATCTCATGCAGAAGTGGAAGCACAATGATCTGAAATGCATGTTTTTTTCCCTCTTATGAAGGAAAGTAGGTTTGGAATTACTCCATGAGAATTATGTACGGTTACCTGAGCTTGTGGCCAGCCTGCTTGGAGCCATAGATGTCACAGTGGTGCAGGGGCATTGGCAATGTCTGACCAGTACCAACATGACCAAATACTGCTGCCTCACACATGCCTTTAAACATCTGAACCTGTAGAATATCACTCAGGAAGTACCTGTAACAAGAGTATGTACATTTTAACACGGAGTGTTACACAGGTACTGCCCGTAATGGATGTTATTAGGCAGCAGAACTGGAGTCAACCTCAGTTAAAACGTCATCAAAGGGACTGAATATTTTGTGCCATTTTAAACAAGTGTCATTATAACCGGGAAGTATAATGTTATGGTTAACAGTGAGGAATTAATTTGCACCACAGAATATCTGGCGCTATAGACAAGGCGTCATATAAGCCGATGTCATTATAAGTGGGTTCGACTGTATTTCTATTAGACACAAATTACATCAAATGTACATGTTGCATGTTTAGCAGTGCTGTTTCACATTCAAGTACCTGGGGTTAGTTGATAACCCAAAGGCCAGACATCCTGACAAGTTTCTCATGGTTATTGTCACTAGGCAGAAGTGGTGTGCTCCACATAGGACATAAGAACCGTCCTCATGCAGCTGCTTTTATATGCACAGTTATGACTTAGAGGAGGTCTGCTGTGTATTCAGTGTATTCTGTTAATCTTATTTTTCATTGACTTAGCCCTTCCAGCCACAGTGTGGCCCTGGGTTGAACTTAGTCTCTAACAGAAATGAGTACCAGGTATATCTCAGGGGTGGGGGGGGGGGGGTGGTGATGGTGGTAAGGGCAGCCAGTGAGTAGAGCTGACAAACTTACCTTCATGTGCTGATGTCTAGAAATTCTGGGAGCTTCAACCTTCTGGAACCGTAAGTGCCTGTCCAGGCCTGTAATGGGATAACTTTAGCTTTTCTGTAGAAGTTAATTTTGCCTTTTACACTGTGTTTATATTTAAAATTTTTATGTTCTTGAAAACGTCTAGTAGTTAGGTTGTGATGCCTGATGATGGCCAATTAGGCCGAAACATGTTGGATTGACAGTAAATAAATGGAATTTAGTGTGCTCTGGTGGTTTGTTTTCCTGATGTACTGAAGTGCTTGGTAACAGTGTGATGTAAAACTGTGAATGACTGGCTTTGATTCACTCTTCTGATTCTAAAAACATAATATTACGTATGTTACAAGTATCATTCTGCTAAAAGGAAAAGGAATATGTTTTAAGTTGCAGGAAAACCACATGGACCAGGTTTCCTTATGCTTCTGTGGAAAAGGAATGTAAATTACTCCAATAAATTCTCAAAACAAATAGTTGTTCTGTTGTAGAAGCACAAAAATCAAATTACTCTTAGTGTGTAGATGTAACCCTGAGGGTTCAGGTTGTTGTCATGTGCAACGAAAAGTTGTGGGAGGCAGAAAGATAAGATAAATCCGCAGAATCATTTGGATAGGCATAGGTTGCAGCTCACCTGATGTAGGGTGTGTTATCGGGAATGTGGAACTTAGCAGCTGGGTCAAAATCATCCTCTGCACGTGGTACAGGGGGCACTATACCCTGGTAATGTCTCCTGAGCTCCCACCAGGCTGTGTTGTACTGCTTTGGTGGGGTGTCGCCCCTGAACACACTCCATCGCCACTTGTCAACTAGCAGGCCAAAGGGCAGTTGGGGTAACTTAAACAGGGCCTGTCGCAGTAGCAACACTAAATCGTTATCTGCAACATGAGTGATTGTTTATAACCAGTTATATTAAAATAATTGAAATATCTATTTCAAGTGTTTTTATGAAATGTAATTCAATCTGAAGTCTGTGTGTGATTATATACTGGTTGTTTTCGTAGGTTTGGTGTGCTTGTGTTCTTAGAAGTTAAAGAAAATTAAAACTGTTACTGTAAATGGGGGAATAATTTAAAGTGAAGATTTTCTAAATTTAACAAAATTCATGAAGAAGAAGAATTCTTTGCTGTTTTATGGAAACTGAGGTTCATTGCCATGTTCATGAGAGTGTCATATACCCTATCCTAAACCCAGTGAAGCCATTATGCGAATATCCAGTTTGTCTACTGTTACTCTTTTCATTTGAATTTTACTTATTGGTTTATTAAATAAATCTCTCACTTCTGTCATATCTAAGCACTGAGATAGCTTAGTATGGTGACTAGACTATGGCTGGATGACCACAGAATCATAGTTTCATTCCAAGCAGAGACAGAGGTGTTCTGTACCTTCACCTGTGGTGATGATGTTCAGAATGTGTGGAGCTAGATCTTCATTTCCCATACATCTTTATAGAGTGGTGTTTGAGCATAGGGACAACATCACCTGCTCATTTTGCTTTTATTGTGTCATGCCTGAGTGTCAGTACCTTCTTTTACCAATTTTAGGCTGTCACAGCAATTTGCTGTTGACAATCCTGTTTATGGATGGTGCATTTGGTAGTGGGTTACACTGAGAGGTCTCCATTCCCCTGGGACATGATGTTTCAAGACAGTGTGGTGGTTGAATCTTAAAGGGTCAAAATGTCAATTGTAACTGTTCAAAATGAATGCTGTGCAGTTTTGAAACTTCAGAAACCTGGTGAAACAGGATCATATCAGAGAAGAATGGATACCTTATCCACAATGTTGCAAAAATCTAAAAGCTCGGATGGGTTGTATTACCAAAATTTGAGAGAAAAAAGTTACTTCTTTCTTCAGGATTGTTGTGACTGGGGTGAGAATGTGGTCAGATTGTATAGGCAGAGGGACATAATAGTGGTCACTCAGAGTCATGGGAGGGGGGAGAGAATATTGTATATCCTCAACCTAATAACTTTGACCCTGAAGATGGAAACAGCTTGTCCTCCGAAACCCTGGCAACATGGCCAAATCCTACACAGCACTATCACCCAAACACACAATTCATGTCACTTATATTTTGTTTTGGAACTTTTGTGACAGTGTCAGTACTCTAGTATCTCACATGTGTAGTTATATGAGAACAAAGCACATTACATATGGACTTCAGTGGCTAATGTTCTCAGCATACTTACTGAGCAATTGGCCTTAAAATCATATCCTATCTGATGACAATGATTTATGAGGCGAAATGTGTTGGCAGGATGAAACACAGAAACCAAACTGAAAGATTTAGGTGGTAGGTGCGGGATGCTGAATACTCACTCCCTGAAGTCAGTTATTGAAAGCGGAACTCAAAGAATGCTTGCTGTCATTCCATGCAGGATTTTTTGTCTTTCAGCTTGTTATCCAAAAATACAAAGCTTAAAATACACAGAACTATAATTTTGCATGTTGTTTTGTATGGGTTTGAAACTTGGTCTGTCACATTCAGGGAGGAACATAGGCTTGGGGTGTTTGAGAATAGGATGCTGAGGAAGATGTTTGGGCCTAAGGGCTGTGAAGGAACAAGGCAGTTGAGAAATCTGCAAAATGAGGAGCTATATGATCTGTACTGATCACCAAATATTATTTGGTTGATCAAATAAAGATGAATGAGATGGGTGAGGCATGTGGCATATATGGGTGACAGGAGAGGTACAGGAGTTTGGTGGGTAAACTTGAGAGAAAGAGACCTCTTTGAAGACCTAGGAGTAGATAGGAGGATAATGTTAAAATGGATCTTCAATAAGTGAGGTGGGGGTTGGGGGGGGGCACGGACTGGATTCATCTGGCTCAGGATAGGGACAGTTGGTGGGTGCTTGTGAATGTGGTAATGAACCTGTGGGTTCCACAAAATGCAGGGAATTTAGTTAGTTTGTTTGTTTTTGACTTCAGTTTGTACATCCTGTTGTGACACATATAAATTAAATTAAGAAACAGAACCTCTGATTACAACTCAATTTTTTTTTCAATTATTTAATATTCAGTAAAACATGTTTCAGCCTGCATGGCCATCATCAGGTATTACAAATCATAAAACACTTTGAGGAAGGCTGCTGTTGCAATTAACCTTCCTGAACGTGTTGTATGATGATGGCCATGCAGGCTGAAACATGTTGTATTGAATATTAAATAACTGAAAAAAAATTGAATTGTGTACAACAATTCTATTTCTTAATTCATGGTAGTTATTATAGTTAGTTGGTGACAAGCATAGGCAGACCCAGAACTTTTCTTGAGGGTGGGAGGGGAGAAGCAGACCCAGTTGGATTTTAGAAGTTTCAATTTCAAAATCTCCAAGCTGACATCTGGTTAGGCTACAGGGAATATTAAAACAAACTGAAAAAGAAAAAAATATGTACATATTCAGAAGTATTTATTATATTTTTCAATATTCTAATGTACTAGTCATCATCCGATTTCAGTGGCTGATTTAGGCTGAAGTGTAAATCATGTAAACCCTTTGATATCATTATATCTACGAAATCTGCATTTTCTAAATTTTACCTGGGGGGGGGGGGGGGGGGCCCGCCCCCTCCCCCCCCCCCCCGGGTGTGCCAATTGTGACAAGTGATTATTGTTTGGATGGTTTCTTTCATTGTAAAACATTGGTGGGCCAACCAGCACCATTTGGCAGTACAAAAGTATGGAAAGAATTTGTAAATACTGCTTGATTTATATATTAATATTGAGAGATACAGAAAGAAATTAAGGCTCAAAATGGAATTAAACTGAGAAGAAATTTAAGAAAGCTTTGTTAGTACAGTTTCAGGAGGATTTTGTATTGTCATTTATTAGTAAAAGACTGTAATTAGTAAATGGCAATATTAATTGTCCTCAAGGATATAAGGATACATAAAATTTTAACATTGTATTATTTTGCGTAGGTGCCACACTTGTTGTGAGGCAATGACTGGGGTTGAAAATATTTGGAACCAACTATAATAAGAAAATGATGGGTCCTCAGAGAGTGGAACTAACGTAGGAGTGAATGAAATAATGTAATGAGGAATTTTGATATTTTGAACTAATCCGGTCACTTGTTGTTGTGGAAAATGAAGAAGTCAGTGTGTGGAAATAGGTTGACAGCTAGCATGCATACAGATGTTAAGTATAAAATATTTACATAGAGGAGTCACAGGTAAAAATGCCACAAGTGTGTATTGCTAAGATCAAGCTGAATAAAATTACCCTGGCTGGTGTCATTTATGAGCCCTAGGCGCTGCAAATGTTGAGGTGCCATTACACCATACATGACTGCATCACCCACAGCCTCCTGGAAGGCAGAATTTGCACCTTCCTGTAAGCAAAGTGAATTGTTTGGTGTCTATAAATTTTCATGTGGCCTGGAAGGGCTGAGGAAAGCATGAAAAAACTTCAGTTAGAATAGTAGGTCCTTGGGCTACAATCTCCAGAATGCAAAGCAGGAATGCCAACCTCTTCATTGTGACTATTAATTTGCATAGTGTCAATTAATGTGTGAAAAGTATACCTGAAACACAACAGGCTGGTTCCTGTATGCCATGTAGTACTCCACATGGCCCATCTCATGGTGAATCACACGGAAGTCCTCTGCGTTCACCTCAGCACATAGTAGAATCCTGCAACAGTTGCACTAAGGTTTAACATTTGACCACAGAGCAGGTCAGGTTGCTGAACCCATTCAAACCCAAAATATGTTTGTGTCTTAAAACATGGTGTAGTGACATCACGTCATTAAGAAGTACATATGAAATTTTGAGTTATTATTATTAGTTACAACACAAAAGATACAATTTACATAAGAAGTATTTTGTTTTGCATTAGGATTTATGCCCTTTTATAGAGAGAATTGTTTAAGATATGCTGAAAGTGTACAGTGCCACATGATATGCATAAACAGATACACAGACTGAGGGTATCTTACTATCTGTTACCACTTCTTTACATCTGATAGTACAATAATCATAAGATGTGGTGTAATGCAGCCTGAAAAATTACAACAGACTCATAAATGACATAAAGTACGAATTTTTTTTTATATGAAACTTAAAATACACATTAGTGCATTTAATGATACAGGGTAGTGGCAACACTTCCCAGTATTCTCTGTTCTTACTGTCCAGGAGAGTAAAGAAATTCCAGCCTAACCCTCATTCAACCCCCTGTTTATTTCGCATTTATCATCATATTGCTGTGATAGAAATAACAGCGTGGCCTGCTTTAGTGTGT
The DNA here is from genome assembly GCA_013340265.1 of Coptotermes formosanus. Taxonomy (NCBI): domain Eukaryota; kingdom Metazoa; phylum Arthropoda; class Insecta; order Blattodea; family Rhinotermitidae; genus Coptotermes; species Coptotermes formosanus. The sequence goes on from BLKM01000452.1 coordinate 405,050, forward strand.
GTGATACTTTACAACACATATTTGTGTTAAGTTCTGCTTCAGACTCGGGAAAACTGCATCGCAAACGCATGAAGTGCTCAAGAGAACTGCTGGTGACAATGCCATTGAGAGAACACAGACTTCTGGGTGTTTTTCTCCATTAAAATTTGGGGAAACGTCGTTTGATTAATGTGTGAATTCAGGACATCCCTCAAAGGGTCACACGGACGAAAACGTGAACAAAGTTCGCAAAATCATCAACGAAGAACAACAAAGTGTGATACAATTTTGGATATCGCTGGTAGGATAGGCCTCTCGTGTGGAACGTGCCATGGGATTCTGCGGAAGCACTTGCTTATGAACGTGTGGCATAAGTCCGGCAAGTTTGTGCCTCGGTGGCTCAACGACGAGCAGAAGCAGCGGCAATCTTTGGCCGCTAAAAGCACGACTGGGGTTTCCCCCCTCCCCCTTTACTCGCCCGATTTGGCCCCTAGGGTCTTGTTGTCGAAAACGAAATCAGAGCTACAAGGGTGTCATTTGCAGGATGTCCCTGAACTTTTGCAACAGTTGCGGAAAATCCTATGCGCGACTCCAACCAGTCAGTTCCAGCGATGCTGCGAGCGGTGGCAGAAACATTGGATGCATTGGGAAACTCAGAAGGAGAATACTTCAAGCGGATAAAACGATCACTAACAAAGGTAAGCGTATATTTCGTTATCTACCAACTCCAGGAACTTATGGGTACGTGCTTGTGTACAGTGCTTTACCAAGTAGCTGAAATTAGTGCAACATTCAGTTACAGCATACTTGGACAGATTTATTGCATGCATAAGGCACCCAGTATTACAGTAGTTTGTAATGTGGTGTATCGCACTATTTTCCCTATTTGCTTCTGACATCTGACAATGAATATCTCATTTCATGGCAGAGGCATGGTAATGTCATTTGTGTAAAAAAGACTGGATTGTCAGATGAGTTTTGTTCCACTTAGGAACTTTGATTTATTTTTGTGGTCTGCAGAGTTTTGGAGAGACTGTTCACGTACTTCCCATTGCTTGAGGTTAGAAATTTTAACTTACTCACTAATTACCTTTTAAGAACTACTTTTAACGATGTATTTGGTACTGCATGCAAATATATGAATTCACAACATGTGATAGCTACAGGTTGTGGTTGAAATCCAACACAGTTAGCGTGTAACAGAAAATGCCCTGTTGTCTCCAGATATGGAGTACCCCATATAGTAAGTCAATATTGGAGCTGCTGCTGTAGGTTATATAGTGACAACTGAACTTTTTGCATTAAATTCAAATGCGTATTGGAAATTTAATTTTTGTGTGGTGTGGGTTTGTCACATACAAGTGAAGTGGAATCTATCCACTAAACCCAGGAATATTTATTTCCCAATTCATATTGAGGAGGTGGATGTGGAGTTGGCACAAAGTGCTCGTGAACCAGCTATGTGATGAAGCAGACATTGCACTTCTGCTGAGCAGATGTGGTTCAGTGATTTTCAGCTAATTGAAGACAATGCTTCTATTAAACCTACAGCAGCATCTTCTAATTGTACCAGTGGCATCAATTTCAGCCACTCTGACAGCTTTGCCTAGTGGACCAGTCCATGTTGCAAGTCTGAGATACTGCCTTCAGTTTCAAAACAAGTCATAAATGATGTTAGATTGTCTGGGGTAATTCATCACATGCTGATATGGTTTTTAAATTGCAGAAGAGAGTAATAAGAGTGATTATGCGATGTAGCTTCAGGGAATCATGTCGAGATCTCCTTAAAGAACTAAATATGCTGCCGCTGAAATCTCAATATATACTTTCCCTCATAATGTTTGTGATAAAAAGCAAAGAATATTTTTTTAAGAATAATGATTGTCATGGATTATACACAAGACAAAGTACTAATCTACATATGTCGCAGGTCAATTTAACTATTTAGGGAAAGGGTGTATATAATACTGGAGTCAAGGTCTATAATGCCCTTCCTTATAAACTCAAAGGGATCTCTCACAATCCCAAAAGGATCAAATCAGAATTGAAGGAATTTCTTCATTTACATTCGTTTTACACTTTGGATTAATTTTTTAATAGATTGATAGATAAATAGTTTGTAAATGTATTAAAATTGTTTTATATGATGGAAACGTTGTTTGTGGACTTTATACTAAGTAACATGGCTTGTTCTATATCCAGGATTATGTATCTGTAAAATGGATTCTATGAAAGATTAAATAAATTGAAACTGAAATTGAAATAGAGGTGGTTCAAAAAAAATCATAACCCTCTTCACAGAACATATAATTGGAGCAAAGAAGACAGGACAAGTCTTCTGACACAGACAAGAAGTGTAGCTGTTATAAGTCCACTTGTAAGAAGTTTGCTAAGAAACAGAAGGAAAGCAGCAGAAGAGACCCTTTCGCCCAGAGAGCATAGGCCTAACACACCTGCGATGAATAGCATAAGAACGACAACAAAGCCATATATTTCATCTTCTTGTGAATTAGCAGTTTCTTTGGTCACAAGAATATGACGGATGGGGAGAAAGAAAGTAAGATTGAAGCTGGTGCTGAATGTTTATACTGTGCAGTATTTGTTTCTGAAGAACATGATGATGAAGAATGGCTTTGGTGCTAGAAATGTCTAATGTGGGCACACACTTGTTTGCAGACTACATGACAAAAGCATTTGAATGTGGAAGGTGACAGTAATGACAGACATGTGTTTACTGTGGGCATTAAGCATGTTAACAAACACCTTATTTTGTAATTTTAATATATTAACATTTTACTTTTTGGACTTCCTGGTTTGTTTTCGTGCCCTGAATGCAAAAAGTCTGTAGCAACCCACATGAGGAACCCCACATTTCTTTTTTATAAAATTGGAGTTACGGTATCTCCGTACTGAATCATGTTAATCAAGTCACAATCATTGTGCTTAGTGCAGGATAGTTAAGCTTCAAGATACGTTAAGAGTTGCTTGGGTATTGTTAACTGTATCATCACTGTGACAGAAACAGTGCTACTCCCATTCATTCATTCATTCATTCATTCATTCATTCATTTACATTCCATAGATCCTTACATGGTTGGCAAAAACCCAGTGGATATAGAATTAGTCAAAGAAATTTAATCTCTGTAGCATTCGTTATACTTTCCTCATCATAGGTAATTTGTGTCTTAACATTATAATAATTCTTAGTTTTAAATTCTAAGTAATGAGTTTTATTAAAATTTAATGTGAGTATATTGGCCTGAAACCAAGTATTAATATCTTCGAAAGTTTGATTAACATTTACATTAAAATCCAGTTTATTTGTATCTGTTATTATAATGCTCGTATCATCCGCGAATAGTACCATGTTGTTTTCTTTATTTATACTTGGTGAGGAGTAGAGATCATGAAGCTCCTCATTATGCAGTCTTCTCCAGTCCTACCTAGCCTTAACCAATCATAATTACATTAATACATTTAACAAAGTTCCTAATGCTGACAGCAAGAAGACAAGACTTCAGTTACATTAACTAGCAAACAAAACATGACATGCCTGTCAATTCTGAGAGTGAGCCTCTCTACATATATGCCTGGATCTAACCTAGGAAAGTTGGCCACTCTCAATCCAGATTTGAAATATTACTGAATCTCACCCAAGAAAAATTTCTGCACACTGGTATCATTCAAAATACCACAGGATGGGTGAAATCCATACTTAAACAGCCATGATTTTAATTTCTTGGGCTATGTTAATGGAGCGATTTTTTGGCATTGTGTGAAGAATCCATCCATGTACCTTTAAACCACACACAAAAACATACACTAAGAAACGTGTTATTAGTTTAGGCTAATAGACATGACAGCAGAAAGAGTGTGCAGGTGAGATAGATTTGGTAGAAACTGATATGTTAACCTTAACCTGATGGGGTGGATATTTAAATTTTAGCATGTGGTTTATGAAAAACAGAGTATTAATTGCACAGAAAAAGATAAAATTGTGAAACAAATGGCATTTTGTGGAAAATAAAACAGAAATTACACAGCATGTCTGAAAATGCAATAAATTTTCTTTTTGCCTAAATACATAACACGAATTTTGAGTGATGTTTTCGTATATGCCTTCACATATGTGAATGCGGGTCTTTAAAAGGTTAAATACAAAAAACTGCACATATAAAACACAACACAACAAAAGACTGCATTATGTGCTGCATTCTACACAAGTGTTTTCATCAACTTCATAAATCCCATGTCATAGAGGTAGCCTGCCCTTGTGCCAAGTATTTCGGCCACATTAATTTTCTCTGTTACACTGTTAGTACAGATCTCTTAGAACTAAAGAGTCCCATCGGCTCTTTGTTTTTGGATCATATATCTTCAACCTTTGCTTTCTGCCCAAAAGACATCAAACTTTGCATAAAGCATACAACAGTGAATAATACTACAAATCCAAATACTGAAAACAATAACTAAGATTATGGCACATT
>BLKM01000452.1:415550-491575 GCA_013340265.1 Coptotermes formosanus
TGTCTGGAGAGATAGCAGCAGAAAATGTAGAGAGCCTCACACATTTGATCATGTTTTTGATCCAAAAACTAATAATTATGATGTATTTAACACAACTGCACGACCCATATTTGACCTCTATACATGGCTTCAGTGGCACTATATTTGCTTATGGCCAGACTTCATCAGAACATCACCTCCGCAACGACCATACGCTTGGACACCACACATCCACATGCACCATCTATTCGGCGTTATCAAATCAAAGACTATGATGCAACTTACGGCAACTCCAATAAAATTACAACTGGATCTTGTAATGTTTTAAAGACAAATGCACACTAATTTTATAATTTGTACACATTTTATAACACTTATCTTATGTGAAGTTGTGGAGTGATACATTTTATAACATTTCATCTTATGTGAAGTAGTGTGACCGTGATACAACATACATCAACTGCAAGGACTACAATTGGATTTTAATGTTTTAAAGACAAGTGCAAACCATCTTGTGAAGCTATATAACCTTGAACTGTGTATCCAATGCCATGACTTATCTCACGTTCTGATGATGCTGATGAAGCCATTCTCCCAATAGCGTATGAGTGACAAACTAATCAAGACCACCAAGAATCATGTGGATATTCTGTGATGATTACAGTGTATAACCCCTGATAATGGTGTCATAATGGACACTGAAACATGTTGGGTGTGACAATAATAAAAGGTGCACTGATTGGTACATGTACTTATTATACAACAATAAAATTAAAAAGTAATAAATTAATAGTCTTAACTTAAAAGTGTTTCTGTTTTTACAAAACATTGTTACTGTATTCAGGAAATGAACACACGACATCATGCTTTCTATAGTGATTGTCCTGCTGCTGGAACTGGTAGTGCCAGAAATCATTAACTCACACAGCACACATGTGCACAAAGACATGCCTACAAAAATACACACATACTTACGATACTGTATATTGTAAAAAATGCACTTTAGACCTAAGGGCAAATAGCAGATATCCAAATATAATACAGTCCATTATTCCTCCACATGGACCTGTGTTATCACATTTAATCAAAATTGCCATGAGGTGTAAACAGACTGGAAGAACTGGAAGTAGAAATACAAAGCACCATTTTTAATTTCACCCCTTTGCTCGCAGTGTTTCCACCTTCAGACCTGACCTAATAATTACACATTTCACTGACTACAACTTAACACAACCGTTACCTTTACTGCATTGAATCTGCTTACATCTCAGTTTGAAACCACAAAAGTAGTGTATCTGCAAACAAGTCAAAGCAAATGTCAAGGTACAGGTGATCCTGAATATCAGTATCACACCAGAAAGGCCTAATTGGGGAGTGGAGGTAAAGTTCCAAACATTCTTAACCACACTACTACATGAAGGTGACCGGTTACAATTACGTCAATTTTTAACATATCACATCCCATTGTCTTTATAACTTAGTATATCAAAAAATAACTCTGTCAACACAACTATCTTTTATTATAAAAGTGATATCTCTGTTTACAATTTGCTCCTTGTTTCAACTTACGAGGTCATCATCAGGCAAATTACACAGCATTAAGTTGACCTATATGCAATATGCACAAAAGGCTCTGCAGCAGAAAACATATGACTTCTATTCAGAAAACAAGTAACGAATTATCACATTAAAAGAAGACATAAAAATAAGTCACACAGAAAACTGCACTTAATCCAGTTCTACTACAAAAACATTGTGCTAATGTTGATATAATGAAAATAATAGGATAAAAATATGTAAGGCCAACAAACCCACTTCTTATACTTACAGAAATATACAAGACTAATCTCATTTTAATATGATCAAATTGGTATAAAACAATTTTATTATTCATTATTTTCAAATTACACAGAATTAGGAATTCTTTAAACAAGAAAGGGTTATAATAACAAAGCAACATGTGTAGAAGATGTTTATAGTGTATATAATTCAAACCATGTTAAATGAAATTTTTATGCAGCATCACAAACTGTAATAACAGGAATTTTAGTAAGGAAAAGATCTGTTTCATGAAAGAAACCTCCATTTATCTTCCTTTTATATCTCGTATAATATTTGCCTGATGATGACCTCTTATGCTGAAACATGTAGCAAATTGTAAAAACAGATACTGTTTTTTACAATAAAAGGTAGTTATGTTTACTAAAATATTCTTTGATACAAACTGAGGTCATTTTATGCCTAGAGAATTCTCAGCCTGAGAAAGAACTTCATAAACATTCGGAACAAGCTGAAAATTCTGAACTTTGTGTTTGGGACAATATTAAACATTAATATTCGTTTGTCTGACAATACTTTTCATAATATCCTCTTTGCATCATGTCCCAGAAGACTGGAATCCTCACGATCCTCTCTCATTTTTGAGGCAACAGATCTATTACTTTTTCACATACTTAACATTTTTTAATTCTATGCTAAAATTCAGACTTTGCAAACTACAGCATACCTTGCCAATGAGGTTACATGGAGTACAGTGTCATTACCTGTTGTTATAATGCCCTGAATTGGGAACCCAACAAACATTAAAAATCAAGACAGACAGGTCTGGCTGTACACAGCACATGTTACATGGTGTAACAAAACTCTCCTCTCAGCCCGCATACATGCGTCACAACACTGGTACCAACATAACTTACACACTGTAAAGATAGCGTAGCCACGTAACCTTACACATGTTCAGCCTTCAACAGAAGGATGGTTCACTACTGCAAACAGGGAAATTAATCCAAGTCATCAGCATCTTCCTCTCTGTTTTATACTTCAAGAACTGATGTGGGGGTTCAACCAACAATCTCATGCCACAATACCTGAAAACAAGATTATACAATGACAAAGTGACAAATGACTTTCCCAGGGTGACAATTCTAAAGAATCCTGTGTTCTACACTATGACGTCACACAGTTTAGTAGATAGGTACCAACATATGGAGGAAAACTGGTAAGGGTGCCAGGATACACGGGAATGGATGGAAATGAAATAGCTGAGCAGTTAGCCAGACAAGGCTCCTCACATCCACTCATAGGACCTCAGCCTGCTCTTGGTATATCTGCAAACGTTGCCAGGGGAGTGATCAGGGCCTGGACGAATAGGAAACATGAGGAGCACTGGCAGTCTGTACGTGAACAAAGGCAGGCTAAGGGCTTCCTTAAAAAAACCCTCTGCAAACAAAGCTGGTGAACTGCTCAATCTCAGCAGAAACCAGCTAAGAACAATGATAGGCTGCTAACAAGACACTGCCATTTAAAATGACACGTATTTAATCTGGGGCTGGTAAACAGTCCGAGGTGTGATAGATGCAAGGAGGCATCTGGAGCAGCCTCACATGTTCTTTGCGACTGTGAGGCTTTGGCCAGATTAAGATTCAGGCACCTGGGACATTATTTTATGAAACTAGGTGACTTTGAAGATATCTCTGTCAGCAAGATACCGCACTTTGTTCAAGGTGCAGGACTGCTGAATGAATGAAACAAAGGGCTGCACAAAAGATTGATAACAATCAAAGTGCATGGGTCACTGGGGTGCCCACCCTCCTGTATTCTAACTTATGGAGGGATGTGATGTCTCCATCTTCAGAAACTTCCACCCTGCATATGGACATGACATATCCTCCAAAATGTTGGTCTGTATCCACCAAATGTTATTGTGTCACATGTCACTCTTATAAAGATAAGAAATGATTATCCCACCATTTGATTCATTTAACTTTTAACAGAAACACAGGACAATGTTGCCTGATTAAAAGTATATCCCTTTCGTCTGAAAGGTTATACACTGTCCTGAGGTGGTCATTTGAATTGAATAGGGCTCTGGCCACAGCAAAAAACTGGCATTTAGAAGGTTGTATGCTAAGTGTTAAAAGTTATGTAACCCTCTCCAACCACAAACATGACAGATTTCTCTGAAACTAAAACCATGCCATATGACAGCATGGAACACTGGCAATAGGAAAGAAATTAAAGGTCTGAAAGATTATCCTAACTGTCTAGACTACTGGAAATCTACTTACTGTACTAATTTATGGACAATTCATATAAACCTTTATCTTTTTTAACACTGGGCATCCCAGAAACAAAGGTCAATTAGTAGTTTTGTAAAAAAAATGAACTAACATCAAAGTTTGACACACATAAATCACTGTCTGCTGTCTTGTGTTTCAATGCCAACTGTATTAAACTACATAATAAGATATAAGAAACAGATACCAGCAAAAAATTTTCTAATTACTAAAATAAATTAGCAACAGCTTAAAACATAAGATCAGGACTTCAACCACCAACATAAGAGGGAAGTGCACATTGAAGAAATGGGATAATTCAAACTGCATAATTTGAAGAGTGACTTTTCAGTCCTGTGCACTTGGAATTAACCCTTTAAAGACGAAGCGTATCTGTTTTATATAAGGACTCAGTGCGTACCGCGCTGTAAACACTCTCCACTTCGGTTATAAAAACCAGTCCCTTAATGTTTTATAAGGCAAAAGTTGCTGTTTGTTCTGAGATCCGTACAAAACACATAAACGCAATGTGGGCACCACGTAGAATTTTTTAACGTTAAACCTGGCGGTATGTAAAGTTATCGCTAGGCTTTAAAAGGTTAATAGGCTTTACCGTAACAGTCAACAACATTAATTAGTAATATTAAATCATGGAATGAACACACAAACATTACACATTAATACGGCTACAAAGAAGAGAACCTAAGAACTGCCTTACCTTTGCACAACTTTTAAGTTTATACTGACTAGAACCCAACATGACAGTCAACGTACATGGAATGTAACATTTAGGTATGTTTGCACAACCATGGTTGCCATGGAAAAGAAGTAAGTATTAAACATTATGAGTGTGGTGTGTCTGTATTCTTGCCTTAGTTATCCAGTATGCAAAGCGCATGTGCCATATTATATTGCCATCTCTGGCCTGTCTGGCTGTATTTTAGTTTCCCATATTATCTCATAAATCGTGTGACCTTAGGAAAAACAGTTACTGAACATATGTGTTCTGCTTTCTCTACAAATTTTGTCTGAAACATTTGTAATTTTACAAAGAATTCAGTGAGATATCATAAATGGGCATAAGTCTTCATGTAAAGTACCCACTATTCTTGTCAGATTTTAATAAAAGTTCAATTTTCTCAACAGATTTCTTAAAAACACTCAAATATCAAACTTCATAAAATTCTCTGCACTAGGAGCCAAGTTGTTTCAGGGAAACGAACAGATGGACACATAGATGGATGGACATGATGAAGCTACTAGCTGCATTTTGCAATTTTATGAATATGTCTACAAATCAGTGTGCATGTGATGATTACGAAATGGTACGTATCTGTTCACGCAGAACAATGATGAGTCTTGGCAGCAGCCAACCTTGGGGCAAAGCACTCCAGATCCTCACAGGAAGTAGTGACTATGATGTCAACCCACTACTGCAGTATTATCAGCCAATATACCACTGGCTGCAAGACCAGGTCCAGCAATATAACATACCAGTGGGATGGGACTAGGATGTGTTCCATGTACATGTAAATCTACTTACTGAATACAAACACTTGCCACCATTCTGAAGTTTGCTGTTTGTCTAACTCCCATACAATGCCAACATTCTCACTCATACCTTTCATTTTTTTAAACTACTGACACCTTTCATCAACCAGTATCTGCCACCTGAACACCAAGCCCCCTATTTGAGAACAGGTCAAATTCTGGACGAGTGAGTATTGCTGTCCGTACATCATCTATTGTGATACATCCAGGAGGCCTGTTAACAAGAAAAATTTCTTACAGCACTTTGAAGGAGATCATGTTTTGTATGCAGTGTAGCTTGAATCAAACAACTTTATTACAACATTCAACAGCCTTTACACACATTGTGTCATTCAATGTCAGACATGCGCATTCTGACAATTAATGTCATGTTGTACTCAGTGCCTGTCTATGCTAGCCTAACTTACACGTACTTGGCAAAAGTCTTAATATTATTGTCAGACTCTTCTGAACCTGTTGCTGTTTGTCATTAGCAAGACCTTATTACAGTGACTAAAGTTTAGGCATTCAGTTAGGTTAAAATTGGCCCTTTGGTTGATTACTTCACAGCTAAACTACAAAATTAAAAACTGTCTAAAATGACAGCTTAAATGTGGCCTCCCTTTTCAGCCTTCATCAGTTCCAGTACCTGTGGAAAACCTGTATTTTTTATTTAGTTGGTACATGCATTTAACTGTTCNCCAGTACCTGTGGAAAACCTGTATTTTTTATTTAGTTGGTACATGCATTTAACTGTTCATCTACTTGTAAACCTGCATCACAAAGACCATGAACAAGGCGGAACAACACATACTACAGTCAATGTGGGAAGAATTAGGCAACAACTGCGACTTGTGCAGGATAAGCAAGGAAGGTCATATCAAACACCCGTACCTAAACTTGAAGTGTTTCCTCAAATCTGGTAAGTGGTTTCGTGTTATTACAGCTTTGCATATTTTCACATTATTTTATCAAGGTTGCCTGGTGTGTTCTCATCCACCCTGCCTATTTCTACCAGATACAAGGCCACTTCAAAGACCAGATCCTTTGTGGAAGGACTAACATATGGAGGGTTAGAAGATCACAACTGGATAGAGGTGGCTCAGAACAGTCTGCAGTCCAATGATGTGAGAGACTGATGACAATAACAGATCACACACCTGTCTGAGTTTCTCTTCCATGCCATGTACAGTGCCCGCCGCAGCAGGTCATCAGCTAGGGACCGCACTGCCTGAAAAACCACAACAAAAAAGCTTTAAATTTTACTCTGTGGTAAAATAAAACTGTTCCAAAGTGATAAATTTCTCCACCATTAACCACAGTCTACTGTTCAGGGTGCATCACATAACCTATCTTTATTATATTCTACTACTTCATTCAGCAAGAACCCACTGCAATGCAAGTATATTATGCAGAAGATAAAAAAAGTGACCAAGCTGCTATAACGCATATTGTTAGGCCCATTCACAAAGTTGCAAAAAGCACATACTCTTACTTTTATTTTTAATTAAAAAATGGGGGTTAGGAAGAGCTCTAGAATTTGCAAATGTAGAGAAGGGTGCAAACAAAACACAATTCAATAACCTGTGGAGTGGAGAAGTCTGTGGCAACAGATGGAGATCAAGGCTCCTGTATCCGCAGAGTAAGTATCAATGTGAGAATACTTCCAAATTTATAACTGTAGTATTTTCATTACTGTTATCACTATAAACGCTAACAACTTGTTCACCTCTGCATGCCTTGACCAGTCGCTTCTATGAAAACACAAGGAAGTCTAAAGAAATAAGGTAACAAACATTCGGATGCCAAGAACTTCATTCCGACTTCCATGTACACATGGCATGTGGGTAGCAGATGGTATACACCAGACCACCACATGGTCACCACTGGCATTCAATCACCTGTCCCTCCATTATACCATGGTTTGCAGTAAGCAACAAAACAAAACCACATAAAATCTTGCTTTAGCTCAGATTTGAGACAGGTCCTCCAAAATATAAGGCAGACACAGCACCACTTTACTACCATATTTAGCTGTATAACCTATGATTGGTAAGAATAACTGAACACTGGACAAGAACAGAATGCTCCTAGCACTAAAATTACTGCCAAACCCACAAAATATACACCTAATTTCTAACTACAAATCTATCGGATCTTGTACCTCTAAAAGGACTCTTTCAGCAGCACAGAATAGCATGCCAGGGATTATTTCCTGTGGTGGAAACTTGAAGCCAACCTCTCTCACTGTCTCATGCACAAACAGGCATTGTGCCTCCAGATCATGTTCCAACTCCAGTACTTCCACAGAGCTGCCAATTTCTTCAAACTGTGATGGTCCTTGCTTTGTGGTTGCTGTAAAACAAGGCCTAAATGTATAACAGTTGCAGGCACAAAATATCATTGACTAACATGAGAAACAGCCAATTATCTGTTTGTCTTGCCTGAATTGTTAAGTTTCACTTGCTACATACAAAAAAAAATTTATCTTCTGTGTCACTGATTTTTATCTGTAAAGCACTGTCGGAACTACCTGTGACCTTCACAGCCATTTAGTCAGGCTGATATGTATGTGTGTAATTTCGATCTGTGTTTTCATTTCTGCAGCCCTGTATGGTATCCATTAATGTCTTCACCTGCATGTATGAAACAATTCAAAAACTAACAAATGAATTTTGATTTGGATCACCATATATCCATCACAAGAAAACAGGACATGTCCCATCTATCAACCATAAAAAAGAGGACATATCAGAAACAAAGGAGATTAAAAAAGAGGACATATCAGAAACAAATGAGATTAAAAAAAGAATATAATAATAATCAGAATTGTATTGAATGAAAATCCCTCTCTGTGTTATGCACGGGCAGTTTTTAAATTTCGTAGGTATGCAATTCTGAGTGAGACTTCCTTTAAGCTTGTTTCTCACCCAGTTCAAGCTATTCAGAATTTCTGCGCCAAAGTTTTCTGAGACATTCCAAAGGCCACCTGCTGAAGTCATAGGTTTTTATCTTCTGACTCAGACAATGATAACGTAACGTAACTATGTATTTTTTAAAGTAGACTTGTTTGCATTTCTAATACCATTAAATATGCAAAATCTTTAAGAAATAACAAATATTAAAAAAACCCAGACATTTCTATGAATTTAAAAAACCTACCTGGACAGAAATTTTTGGGTCAAAAAAGAGGACACCTCCAAGGAAAATAGGACACATGGCAGCCCTAGTTTTCATAAAATCTTATACTGGGGAGATTAGACTAAAATTTGTCAACACATTCCAACTCTGATTACAGTCAAATGAAAATAAACTCCTGAAAATAAACACTTTACATAAAAACCAACTGGCATTTCTGCATACACCACAAACATAAAACACTAAACATTTATCAAAGGAAAGAACGTTTCAGCTAAAAGCCATAGGGAAAAATGAAGCACACATCATACCCAATACCCTTTTCCCACAGTCTTATGGTTTCTGAGACTACTAAAGTCTCTTACTGTTGATAACAAGAATACAAATCTCACACCCACCTGAACCTATAAACCTACATGAATACTTTCATAAAATATAATTGAATGTAATGCTACAATCATAACTTTGTCACAATCCACACACATTTCCAAACCTGTTGATGTGTCCTTCTAACTTCAGTAACCAGATTATTTACTACCACACTACATGAAATTGGAGAAAGTAGACTTCAAGTTACATGGCATGCAAAAACGTGGGAAAATTGAAAACCTTAAGTGTGCTGAACTCTGTGCAATCATTTCATCAAACTGAAGTACAGAAATTAACAGATATATGGGCAGTGAATATCTGGAGTTCCACAAAGTGCCTCTAAAATAAAACTTCAAAACATAATACCTGCCATGAAACAAAGACAACATATTTTTCCTCAACTTCTGTTATAGTATGAAGTTGAAGGTTTCTTGCAAGTATGGTGAGCAGCAATGGAACATAAGTTCATCGTTTTGAGCCTGACAGTCTGCAGTTAATACAGCATGATGGCGATGTGTGAGCTACACAGCCCCCCAGAAATTTTGCAAAAAATTAGATCCCAATAACAGGTTTCATTAAGACAGCTGTACATTCTTTAAAAGCATACAAATGAAATCATTTCAAATTCAAACACTTGTCACAGACTGTATGCGCAGCAGAGGTCAGAGTGCGCTGCAACTTTCCCAGTCCTTAAGCGCTGGCTTCCGGACAGCTAGTGCATGTGGGAGCAACACTCACTGAGGTAGGCCTGTGAATGGGCTGCAGTCAATGCAGCCCAAATACGGCCCAGACACTGTTTCAAGGAGGACTTTGTATATTTGCTTACCTTTCCCAGCGTTTCAAACAATGGAGTTTTGATAAGCATTCTTACCTAGCTGTTTTTAAAGCCATATCTGTGAATGTTTTAATTTTATTAGTTGGAATTTTAAGGTATACATGGACAAGAACAGTGTGAAGTATTTACAGGGCACCAATTTTTCAAAATTAACTCTCACCTAGGAGACTGTGATTTAAGAATTTAGGTTACACAACACGTGAGAGATGCTTCTCTACCCTGAGAAGAGTGGAGACTTTTTAAGGAGCACAGTGTCACAAGACCGTCTTTCTACTTGGCCAAAAAGTTATGATTGAGAATATTATTGACGTTAATGATAAAGTGATTGATAAATTTGCCAATCATAAACAACTTTTTATACAAATAAAATAGTAAATGAAGTAATAAGTTACTGAATGACATTTTTATATTTTGTTTTATTAAAATTAAAGCACGTTCTTGCAATTTTTACAAATGTTTTTCTACCAAAATTTTAAATACCTGTGGCATTTCATCCTCACCTAAAAAGAAATGAAATGGATGATTAAATTAAGCCCTTTTGGTTAATCATACAATAATCCCAGCCCCAGCCCTACCATAAGAAAATCCCACTCTCACGGTGTTTTGGCAATGAATAGAATTAAGAACATGGAATTTCAAATCACAGCACATCCTCTTCATTCACTGGATGTTTCTGTGTGTGATTTTCACACATTTAAGCTACTACAATAAACAATATGATAGCATTGCAGAATAGATGACACAGTGAAACAGGCTGTGAATCGACTGACAGAGCGATATAACAGAAAAGTAGTGTTGTTACTCTACATTAACCCTTCAATGCTGGCCTCAGCGCACTGAACGAACCTTTGATTCTTCATATGCTGCTGGCATTGGTGCAGAATATGGTCCAAATTCATTTAAGGGTACTACAAATTTAAACACCTCACTTCTCACATGAAATTTAAAGCTCAGCGTCACTGAAGAGTTAAGAAAGTACAATTTTCACTTGATACCCCACAAAACATATATGCCTGTTCTCAGAACAAGTATCTGAACTACCAGAAGACATACAGCATGCACAGCCCAACTACTTCCTGAAGCTGACAGCGTAGAGTTTACTTTTGAACACAATGATGGTGATCATGATAGCAGCGTTCTGCCTGTATATGACCAGGCTCTTACACACACAAGGCACCTCTCTGATAAGACTGTCACACAACTACATCATCGGTCACCCTCTCTCACCAAAAGTCCATGTGCCCATTATCACAGTCAGGAACTGTGATGTGTTTCAGGACACTACATATAGTCTCCATATTGCTAGCAAAGAATGGCCTTTGTTTTATGGAATGATCTTTGCCACATGTAGACTCTCATTACTTCTACTATTTTCGCATTTATACCACAGGTAAGAAGAGAAATACTATCAAAATTAAGCTGAAACCAAGCCCAGGTAGAGGCGTGGTAGTAACAACTTCTATATAGCAGTCTGGTTAATGACGCTGGGTAGGTGCTTATCACCTACCAGACTATGCTGTATCATAATCCAACACACCATAATATGAAATTTTACTACTCTGAACATCTCAAATCACAAATACCTCTGAGTATAGAAGAAAGCAAACTGGGAATTGGTTTCATACACTCCAATGCATATGCAAATAAACAAGAGCTCAGTGACTGTGAATTTGTAGTTAGAAGCAACAACAGTGAAAATGAAAATGTTTCAATTAGGGACAACAGATCAGGTGTTTGGCAACAATGTGGTGACACCAATGCCGAGAGATACATATTTTAGCAACAGTGAACACAGTTTGATGTAAATATAAATCATTAAAATGTTCCCTGGTATCTTTTGACTTCAGGTATGTTGATTAATGTACAAGTTCTCATCTCAGTAAAATATAGACTCCTGGAAACAAGTGGGATAGGCAATTAAACAGCTGCTCCTGTCCACTAACGTACTGCACCCACTACAACTGTCATATTTGCTAAACACCACGACATCACTCAACTCACCCTTTGTCTGTGGTGTCTTGATGCCCACAACATCAACCTCATCATCGGACTCAGCACCTGAACACTGGTCTGATTTGTGATTGGTTACCAGCCAGTCCATGATTGCAACAGGCTCTGAGTATGTTCTCCACGCTGTTAGGCCACTTGGAACATCTTCTGTCACTTCCTCTGCAGGACACGAAACTGGTGTATACCCATGAAGCCTTGCCCACACCACAATAGCATGTGTACACCACACACGCTCCTTTGGAAACCGTTCTTGCAGCACCCTCTGCACTGCCTTCGCTCGAAGCCACTGACAAAACAAATAGGTACTGGGTAGTAGTACCATCTACTAAACATAAAGTACATATGAAGTAGATGCCATAGAAACTCAGCCTTTAAGCGCTAGCCCACCATGCCAGGCCTAGCAAACCCAAGTTCAATAAGTTTGCAGACAAGGAAAATGTTCAAGCAATTCTTTCAATAATGTCCCACAGTGTAACAGCCAGTGATATAAAGTCATTTATTAGCAGCAGAATTCAACTGCTGTAGTTACAGTGAAAGGTAAACAGTGAAATATGAGTACCACAACGTAAAGCAAAGTTGCTCATGTCCACCCCTTGAAGGCATATTGTGAAGCAGAGGTATAGATCCATGCATTCACAACCTTGATACTAGACAGGAGTGAGTAGTTAGCTTCATGCTGTGGCTGCTTCTTCCCCAGGGAAAAAGCACACAGTACTCACTGAACAGGAGGCCGGGTGGCCCCACAGCCAGTTTTGATGCTCTACGGAAGAGAAAAATCTCTTACTCGTGCCAGGAACCAAAAAAAGATTTCTTAGTTGTCTAGTCTATGACCTATATCTTGAATGTCCCTAGAATACGCAACTAACAAAGCATCCACAATGTTTCACTTACATTTTTATTTTGTTGGCAGTGCTGACAATCATGTGCAAAACTACAAGTATATACACTTAGTCACCATGCTAGAACAACTTGAACAACTGATAGGTGTGATACAGTAGTGGTGTTGTTATAATACAGCTCCTCCACTTCCTGTATACACCAAAGAATAGCAGTGTGCAGTAATCTGATGTCTGTGGGCTCAAGATGTACTGGGGGCAAAAATCAATTGAAGACTTTCAACACAGTGTGAGAACACTGCTTTATTAAAATGAAGTGCACACAAAGGGACCAATGACTTCAAAAATTGGTAGCACAAATGTAACTGATTCAGGATGCTCAGGGTGACCGTCCACATCCACTACTGATGAGAACACTGAAAAAGTGCACGTCATCATTCTGAACAACAGAAGGGTGACTACTGAGGCGGCATGGCAGACTGCAAATCACAATTGTACCCATGAAATACCACCAGGTACGTTCAGATAGGACTTCAGCGATTTCCTGTTAATGTTTTCAAGGGTCAAGACCCTCGAAGACGGAACCGACAGGTTGTCCCAGAACGTCGATATGGGATTACCACTCTACACTGCGTAATATCCCAGAAGAGCACAGATCTCACTTAGGATTAATCAAATTATGTGCAGTGACACATTGCAACTGAAACTGTCATTGTCAGGCCATCTGGCATTAGAAAAATGTAAACAACTGCAATTACATTAATCTGTGCCTTCAGATTGAGATCTCAGTCACACATTCATCAGAGTGTAATATTTTCAATGTTAAAATGATCTTCAAACAAAAACAATTTTGTAAAAAGTTAAAATCTTCACAATAAGTATCCTTTCCGTTTGGTGACGGGCGTTTATATTAAGGAGATCATACCTGCTGCAAACACCTATGAGGCTATATGAAGCAGAGAGTTTTTGAAGTGAAAAACAAGCAAGAAATTGATTTTATTTTTAATTAAGTAATTTCTAGATGTACGAAAAAATAAAATATTATTCAAAGTCATCGATAAACACATAGCACAGATTAAGATACAACCATAAAGTAGACATGCCACATGTTAGGACAAGATATTAAGATTTGTACCATAATGTGGCTCACCTCTGCTGCTCTCCGTTTGCCAATGTTCCACTGCAGGAAGGTGTCCTCACTGGAGGCAGCATAGGGGTGAACCATCCTGAACTCGATATCCCTTGCAGCAGGCGAAACCAGAGGCATATGCCTCAACAACCAGCGCACAGCAACAGCAACATCATCAAACTTACAGGACTCGATAGCAACACTGCAAACAAAATCACAACCCTTGAAGCAGCAATCAGAACCTCCCATTCCAAGAGCATCCCTGTAAAGTACAAGTATTTGTTATGTGATCCACAAGTGACTTCTGTGTTCTCCTAACATGCGTTCACATTATCTCTCCTCAAGTAAAGTGTACAAAATAATCATGTGATAAAGGTGTCAGTTATCTTTCACTTCAGAAACTACCCAGCAGCTCCCAATAAAATTGGCTACTGTGAATCTACATTTAAAATTGTCAGACGAAGTTGATTTTCATCCACTGCCAGTCCCCTTAATACCCGCATGTTACCCAGATAGAAGTTCACCAAAGTTTCTGAAAACTGACTTCTTGTGTAAAGAAAATGGACACACACAACATCAAACAAATATCATTACGGTTATCTAAGCACTACTTTGGGACAGTTCACATTTAATGAAGTAACAAGAAACATCTAATTTAATGACCCAACACAGTGTACTATTTCAATTATGGATTTGTATCCACAGGAAATGAATGTTAAAACCAAGAAGGGATAAACAAGTCCAAAGATGAAAAGTAAGGTTGTTCCTGTTCATATTATGAAGGCATAGAGAGGGAGCAGAGGTGCAGTTCTGCTCATTCCAAACCTCAGCACTAGAGGCAGGTGAGCGGTCAACTTCACATTCTGGCCACTTTATCCCTGGGGAAACACGCCCAGTACCCAATGAACAGGAGATTGGGTGGGCCCCAGAGCTGGTCTAGGCATTTTGGAAAAGAGAAAAATCTCTTAGCCCTGCCCAGAATCAAAGCCAGCATCATTCAGCCTGCAGCTTAGTCACTATACTGACTATGCTATCCTGGCTCCTAACAGTCCCAAAGAACATATTTTAATATAATATATACACCAAACTGTAGTGCATTTGTCTACTTTTCTCTCTACTTGTTATCATTAAGGTAATGCCTGGAAAGTTATGAAATGTGGTGCTGGAGAAGGAAGGAGATCAGCTGGACCGACTGTCTGACACACGAAGTATGACACAGTCAAGGAGGAGAGGAATATCCTATGTACAATGAAAAGAAGGAAGGCTAACTGGATTGGTCACATCTTGCATAGAAATTGCCTTCTGAAAGTTACTGGAAGAAAGATTAAGAGAAGGATGAGTGATGGGAAGGCAAGGCAGAAGATGTAAGCAGCTACTGGATGACCAGGATACTGGAAACTGAAAAAGAAAGCATTATATTGCACTCTGTGGGAAATTTGCTTTGGAAGAGGCTATGGACCTGTTGTAAGAAAGAATGTGGGATGATGATGATTTGTTGCCACTTTGACCATTAAATTTTGAGTTACCACACATCAAGTTTTATACCAACACAAGCCCTCTCATTTCCTTAGCAACAATGCGTTGATGTAGATTCATTACTACATACACACAACAAAGCCGCTGAACTACGCAGGGCCAAGAATCTAAATAACATTGGCATGACAGTGGTAAGACTGCAGACATTTTCTGTGTTATCATTTGCTCCACTGCCACTTCCTCTTACTTCAGTCAGGCTTCTCAGGACAATGTCAAATGTTCACAATTAGGGCAGCAATAAAAATAGCAATTAATTTCCAAATAGTCAAAAATAACTGTGAAAATCCTCCTGCAGTAAGTCACTGAAAGTAGCACAGTCACAGAAACTCTTTCTTCAAAAGGCATGCACGCTGTCAGAATGCATAAAATGGGAAAAAGACAAACAATTTCTTAACACATGAGAGGATGCAGCCTAAAGGAATGTGGTTTAATCAGGCACTTCATTGTCAATGTATACCACACCACTGCACCTTCCTGTCTTCTCTGTTTTGCAATAAAATAAAATAAAAAGAACGGAAGAAAAAAAGGAAGAAAAATTACATTCTCTGGAGAAAGATTTATGATGAGAAAAAGCAAGCTAAGGATGTGTAAAATAGTCAGATATGGAAAAAGAATAGCCCTTCTGAAAGGGGGGGGAAGAATCCATAAACTTCCCGTTAATTCCTATCTGCAGCGTTATCAAATACTCCCAATATAAAAATTACCCACCTCCCATGTTTTCCTGAATAAAACACAAACTTTTCTTCCAAATAACTCAAAAAAAAAACTTCACACATCCCATTCTAGCATGTATTCAGGTACATTTCAGGACAGTGTGTTAGCTGAGAAAGTGACTAGTGGCAAAAATTTAGACTCCACGCAGAGGTCTGTGGTGTCAAACATTCTTACCTTTACATCAACAGCAACACCTGACAACACATGGCATCTGCTGGCATTTTATATGAACTAAATAGTCAAGAAATATTTGGAGGGCTTTTTTTTTTTCACACAAGTTCTTTGGGAGTTACATATGAAATAAAACACACTACAATGGACACAGAACTCCAGTATTACTATTACTAAATATAAAGTAGTGTTTGTGTAATCTGAATTTCAGAATAGGGTGCTCAGAAACACATCTGGGCCTAAGAATGAGAAAGTAACAGCAGGTTGGAGAAAATTCTATGATCAGGAGCTTCATGATCTGTATTCCTCATCAAATATTATTAGGATTAACAAATGAAGGAAAACAAGATAGACGGAGCACATGTCACGCACAGGAGAGACGAAAAAGTTACGCATGGTTTTGGTGCGGAAACACAAAAGGCAAGAACCACTTGGAATACCTTGGCATAGAATGGAGGCTCATATTAAAATGAATCATAAATAGGATGGGAGGAAAGAGACAAGATTGCTGGCTCAGCACAGGGACAACCAGCAGGCTGTTGTGAACATGGTCATGAATATTCAGGCTCTGTAAAACAACAGAGAACTTTTTGACTACCTGATGACCTACTAGCTTCTCAAGGACTCCGCTCTGTGGAGTTTGTGAGCACCAACAGTGCAGGTCTACTCACCTGAGAGCCTCCCCATAGCGTATCTTGTTTGACTGCGTGATGTTGCGGCTGTTTGCTTTATTCAGCACCAGAGATCGACCTGATATCAGCAATCGAAAATTCTCAGACTTGTCCATGTCTTGTGGCTTCACTGTATTGGGTGACAACACAGTCTGTGGTACCTGTGCACTTGCCTGCTTCTTCAACAAACTAAAACCTCCTTTAACTGACTGCACTGGACTTGACAGTGAAGACTTGTTGTCTGTAAGAAGTATGCTCCGCTGTTTAGTAATGGACTCAAACTGCTTTGCACTGGATTTAGCAGCAAGTGCTGAAAGGGTGGCAGAATTCTGTACATGTCTTAGCAGGTATAACTGCCCATTTTTTACGATAAAAAATGACTGGTCCTGGACTGGAGTTGAAGCATTCTGACCAGAAGCTTTTAAATCTTCACCCATATTTCCTTCCTCCAGCTTATTTGTAGTAGGCATGGTAGCATTCAGCTTCAGGAGAGAAAGCAACTGCCCAGAACTGTTCTGTAACTGCTTCAACAGCTCAGATGAGTGATTTGTTGATACAACTGGTGAAGTTACCTTCATGCCAGACTTCACATGACTACCCTGAGAGGGTATCATTGTAGATGTTTGTTGTGCTGTCACCAAACTACAGGAATTGACCTCTAGAGATAATGCCTTATGTGCATTATTTTGGGTTGTTCTCACATTACCTACAGTACCCTGAGGGGGTACCAACATACAGGAATTACCATGAGAGATTACACCATCCTTCTCTTTACAATTGTAATTACTGAGCACAGGTTTAGCTGAGGGGGATTTTACTTTGAGTCCAGATGTCACAACTGCAGTGGATAACAGTTTATTATGGAGTTGTGTATGTGGTGTCTGCTGCTTGTTTAACAAGGAGGTGGGCTTAGTTACATTGACAGACTGTTCTGATGTTGGCACAACTGATGCAAGTTTCACCTGTGGCTTAAGATGTGTCTGTCCAAGTGTCAGGTAAAAGACATGACCATTCTTGTCCATACATTTCAAGAGCGTGGTCAGTTTCGAGTTATTCTCCACAGATGATACATTATGTTCTATATGGTTATTAACAGACAATGACTTTGTTGGTGCCTCTAGAGTATGGGGACTGCAATTTGTTATCTTGTTTTCGTGTACCACTGGTGCAACCTCCATCACATAATTTTCCACATTACTGTCCACCTCAACACTGGACTCCACTTTGCACAGATCTCTGTACTCCTCTGAAATATTTTCTTGTGAACAGTCTTGTACACTGTGCTCTGATTTACAGTCATCTTCACTCTCCTTTTTAATGTCCACATTCATAACCCCAAAGTAGTCATGGTCTAAGGATGAAAATTGTATGTCTCTGGAGCTATACCATCCATGGCCACTGGCATTAAGATGAGATTTGTCATCACAAGGTGCAGTGCACTCAGAATTATCTACTGGCTCCATTTTTGGCTTAATCAGACCAGGCAAAACTTCCTTGGCCGGACAGTCACAAACCTCCCGCGACACTGTGCTGTTACAACCATAGTTCAGTTTCATTACCTCAGCCAACTGTTCCGAAGCATCACCGTTGCCACCAGATACACTGTCCTCAGTGTTAACAATGTCATTAATACTGTCACTCACTTTCACCACATGAACCAAATGTTCTGAAGCATCACTGTTGCCATCAAATACAATCTCTTCAGTGCTAACATCTTCACTAACAATGTCGTTCACTTTCACTACCTGAGCCAACTGTTCTGAAGCATCACTGTCGCCACCAGACACACTCTCCCCAGTGCTAACAACCTCATTAATATCGTTGTTCAGTTTCACTACCTCAGCCAGCTGTTCCAAAGTATCACTCTTGACACCAGCTACACCATCCTTAGCACTGACAACTTCATTCTCATTGCCAGGAATACTTGAGTCAGTTCCAGAATACAGCCAAATATCAACAACTGTCTCAGCACCTGCCAACAGCAGACATGTAATGTTACTTCCATATGTGAGCACCTATTTGGCAAATAAGCATCAGAGGCTCCTGTATTATACACAATGACTGAAGCCACTCAGCATGTCCACCACTTTAATAACACTGATTGCATTAAAGAAAAAAATACCAACAGCAATGTTCATAATATTATTCAGACTTGTCAAGATGACTCGAAAAATAAAGTGATGTCAAGCTTGCCAAAATCTCTAAAAAGCAAGTACTTCATTTTTGAATGCATAGGGTCCCTTTACTGTTGAATTATTTTAAGTCATTTCTACTAACTTCTGACAGTTATAATTACGGGTTTTAAAAGATGTGTTTTAACCCTTTAAAGACGAAGCGTATCTGTTTTATATAAGGACTCAGTGCGTACCGCGCTGTAAACACGCTTCACTTCGGTTATAAAAACCAGTCTCTTAATGTTTTAGAAGGCAAAAGTTGCTGTTTGTTCTGAGATCCGTACAAAACACATAAACGCAATGCGGGCACCACGTAGAATTTTTTAACGTTAAACCTGGTAGTATGCAAAGTTACCACTAGGCTTTAAAAGGTTAAATATACTGAAACAGTATTTTGCAGTAACTGATCTGTTTTCCAGAACAAAATTTGACAGAAAAAAAAATTTGAGAAAATATAAATATAAACCTGATAGAAAAGACACATGATGACAGAGTTCTCTAGGGGAAAATGTTCTCATTTTAATTAACTGGAATTAGTAAGAGTGTTCTGTACAACAGAACTTCATGAACTAAAGCTTAATAATTAACAGGGTGGAAGTCCACTACACACAGAATTCACAACAGGACGAAACGTCAATATTGGAATGAATGCTCAGTATAAGCAGTTTAGAGCACAGAAATGTATAAACTGTATAAAAAATTAAACAGAAAATATTTGTGGCTACATAACTGCAAAAAGAAAAAATACAGGACTTTATAAGGGATGACCACATGTCAGACTGCCTTTCACATTTTTCCTTTGGTGTTACTTAAAGAAGAGTCTGTACAAATGAAAACCCACATTCCTTACCTGAAGTTCAAATTTAGTGTTTCCCGATCACAAGCCAGGAGAAGAAGCTTCTGTATTTAAAATTTTGCTAATGTTTGGTTCCATTTATGGACAAAACACAATTCACTTCAAGCACCAAAAATTAAATGCAGCTTTCAATATCCTAATAGTTAGTTGAGAATACTCAAAAACACAAAGTATAACAGCTGTGTTTGTAAGGGGACAGATCACAAGCCATCCCTTCTCTTTCACTAATGTGACACCTCTAATGAAGAGACCTTATACACTTATTAACTTGTATAAACCTCCATTGTTATTGGAACAAATTGCATGGCTGAAAAGCACATGACAGCAATAATGATAAAAGAAACAAAGCAGAAACTTTTCTCAGTGCACAAAATTATCAGACCTGCTGCTTGTTGGCATGTCTAATGATAATGAGTAAGCTACAAACACAACATAAGGCACCAAGGAAAACCACAAAAACCCCCAAGTCTGGATACTTGATGTCGCATCCAGGATTTCAACATATGTCTAGATACTTGTTGTCCCGACCAGGATTTCAACCAAGCATCTCCAGGCACCATACAGTCTCGTAGGCAGGTACCAGTGTTTAAAAAGTATCTACCAAACAACGTGGCATAACACACCTAATAACTGTAATTTTAGTATTCTGTATGTTTGTTAGCTCTCTTCATGGCAGCCGCTAACTTACCAAGAGTCTGCAGTCCTGTGTATGTGCGATCCAGCTTCAGATGATGAATCACATCGACTGGCTTGTTACGAGAGTGGCAGAAATGAATCTGCACACGCAGTGGAAACTCGCCCCAACCCCGCCGCGACAGATGGAATGGTGGAGACCTGTCACATGTCAAAAGAATAGGTGCACTTCAATCTTAATAGCATATTTCTGTATGAAAGGTTTCTAATACTTGTCACAAAAGAAGCTTGTGAATAGAGAGAAGTACAGATCAGTGTAGGCATCAAACCCAGTAAACATGAAACTCTGAAACACATGCTGTAACCAAAGACAACCACTGTGCATACAATAAACTCTGCTGTAAATATCATTGCACATTCAAGACAGTCATAATGCAGATGAAGAATTTATGATGTATGGAACAACAAGTGTGACAGAGACATAAACATATCACAGATCTGTGCACAAAAATCACCAAACAGCGTACAAAAAAATCCACATCTAAAAACATGTGTTAAAAGAGACAATGAGCAATACATCAGTATTAGCTCTAGAAGGGCCCACTTAATTTCTAGTGTCAAGCCATCATCATAATTTCTCAGAGTTGCTCTTCCATCTCAGGGAAATGATATACATAAAAACTCTCCACAAACTTCAAATGCAATAAAGAGAATTCCCCCTAAATGTTTGGTTATGTAGTTGAGACAAAACACCTACACATATAGACTGTCTGTAATATCAGTTTTGGGAAAGGACTAAATTTTCATCCCAGGCACCATGATGGCCTGCAAAATGTTGAAATTTTTTATACTTGACACTTGCAGCATTACTAGATAGAAACACATCACATGCCAAGAGAAGAGTACCATTCTACATACGTCACTTCTGCAATATCATGTGGCCGGTAGCTGGGGTGCAGGAAAAACCGAACTTTGGATACAAAATCAGAGATATCTGGAGTCTCTCTGGGACCACGCACATACATCATCCACTTGTGGCTTGCTGAATCCTCTCGTGTGTCCACTGGCACCCACTTGGATATGTTCCCAATCACTATTCTGCAATTATACAACACAAACTTACATTCTGTATGCCTGGTTTTTATGAAAACTGTGTTTCTTGTATATTATTTCACTTCCTCACTTTCAAGGAAAGAACATTTTGGATTCATTGATTCTTACAATACTAAGCAATGCTATTTCAACTGCAGGAATTATATGACATGAAACACTTACTGATGATACCTAAGGTAAGGATTTTGAAGTAGACACTTACACTCTATTTCAAAATAGTGTACTAGCATTTTAAAAAAGGGACTTTGCAAAGGTATGAAATATCATAAGATGCTGGGTAATCCTGTCAAGACTCATGCTGGTTACCTTCCAAACACACAATCAGTATGAGCGTTATTGCTATCTCAACCTGCTTGCATAACAATTCCACCACGCAAAGAACATGCTGTGCATTACAAACAGAATTATCTAACCATATATGTAATACTGTAATATCAGTTTCATGGTTCATAAAAATTCCTTGCACAAATAACTGTCAGGGATGTGTTAAATACTAATTTATTTTAAAGGAAAATTAAGTGCACATTTGTGCACAGATGAAATATTATACTGATGCCCCAATTCTGACATCACATACATACTAACACATCCAGCTGAATAGCACAGTTTTTTCTTCAGTACTTGTGCAAAAGCAAATGGGTTTGTACACACTTAACCAAAAAATGACCCTCTTTACAAGTACAATTTTGCATATTAAAATCACAAAACAAAAGGTATCATAATGTAAAATTCTTGTATAAGTATGCACGTCTAGATGTAACAGGGGGAAGGTGGGGAGTTACAGCAGCAAAATATTTCTAAGCAGTAACACATCAAACCAGTATCAAGATTTTCATCAGGTTATGTGGTTGAGGAATCTGATCTGGGATGTAACAGACCACCTGCTGCCAGGCATGTAAGCTTGAAGCCCCTAACTGGTTGTTGGCTGGCCCTTAACCAGACACCCTCATCATGCTTTCATGTCATCTCTCATCCCTCTCCACCCACTTGCTGCTTAACTGCCAGTCTTGAGCTGGTGACCGGTGGGTGACTGGCCCTAAACCACACCTCTGTCCCACTCCATTACTTCTCTGGGTAATCTTGTCACCTCTTTTGCTCTAATCTCTCTGGGACTTGTTGTTGCATTTGCAAGCTTTGTGCCAGTAAATACAACTGCACCCGGTTATGACAATATCAGTTCATATGACACCTCGTCTACAGTGTCAGATATTCTGTTGTACCAATTAGTTCCTCATTGTTAACCATAACATTGCACTTCTCAGTTGTAACAACACTCATTAATAAGGACACAAAATATTCGGTCCCTTTCGTGATGTTTTAGACAAGTTTGACTGTAGTTGCGGTCTGGTCCTTAACCACGCACTGCATACACTTTCTTATTTCCTGTCACAACTCCCTGGCCACCACAAACATATTTTCTTGATACCTCTGATTCCTCCCTGGCCATCAGACGCCTGTCCAAAAGACAAATGCCACTCTTTCATCGGAAGTAAAACAGCCTGAGTATGAAGTTGACCACTCACCACAGGTCCATAGCCAGACCATGAACACGGTCAGTGCAGTGGCTTCCAGTGCAGGTGCATATGCGTATATACGTTTATGTATGTATATAATGCTCTATTACATATACTGTGTGTCAGTATACCTTTGTCAGTACCTCAACAACACTTTAATTACACAGTGGGCTCTATAACACTGCACAAAACACCTTACATATACATACATTTTTGATTATGAGTTGTTTCCAACCACAGTAGTTCAACAGAGGCAACACGTGGACGTGGTAGAGTGTCCCACGTTTTTGGCGGGCTGATCAGCATGTATGCCCTTGATATTTTGCAAATTCCTAGTGGGTGCACTGCACCCACTTGCACCCCCCACCCATGGGCCTGGCTCATCGCCATCTAGTACTCAAGTTAAGAATGTGTGGAACCACACCTCCACTCTTCTGTAAGTTTTCATGCTGTGGTGCTTCATGAAGCACAAGGAGAATGTTACCTTTTGCTAGCATGTCTGCCAAGCCATCTTGCATAACACATAAATATACTTATCTGCACGGAACCTGACTGCACTGCTCAGCATTTTAGTTGTTCTAAATCAGTACCAGAAACAAGAATGGAAATGTATATGACCAATTTCAGAGCATGTTCTTAACTACTGTGCACATTCTTCATTTGCTGTTCAGGTTCATTTACTGCTGACACAAATCCAGTTTCCCAGCTACACAACAACAGTCACCTGAACCAGCCACAGAACTGTATACTTACATTCTAGTTTACTTTCTAATGCCATCAGCAGCTAAGGCTATGAAAAAGGAGGAGGAGGAGAAGGAGGAGAAGGTCCCTGTTGACGCCATGAAGGGATATAGGGGAAGCAGAGGTACAGCCCCAATCACTCATGACCACAGCACTAGACGGAGTTGAGTGGTCGGTCAAATTCTCGCCCCAGCTGATTTACCCCAAGGAAAGATCCTACTCTAATGCAAGGCTGGATGGGACCCAGAGACAGTCTGAATGGTTTTGTAGAACAGAAAATTACTTGTTGCTGCCAGGATTCAAACCCCAAGACCACACAGCCCATTGCTACTTGCAAAACCAATTGCACTATCCCAGGTCAGAGTATCCAGCATCAAATGGTAGGACGCTACATGGATAACAAACTGGAAAAATGTGGAAGGAAACAGATTTGGCCAGCTAATTTTGAGTACCATCCTGCAAAAACAGCTGTAAGGCCAGCTGGTCTCCGGACTGATGTTTAAACTCAGGACCCCCTAAGTGAAGAAAATAAGTGCAACAAACTTGAATGTGATAATAGCCAGCAGTATGCTCAGAGGCTATGCATGAAGTTAGTGACAAACTGAATTCAGATTTTAACAGCAATCAATGATGCTGAAAGATTTTTCCAGACTGACCGTGACCATAAATTACAGTACCATGTATTCCATTAAATATTACCAACTTTCGGCAAAATGCACCAAATACATCTGGCACCAAACACATGGATGGAAAGATACAACCTCACCATAATGCATTCATTTTAAGCACGTTGTGCAACGAATGCATAAAAATACACCAACTAACTGTACAAAATCAGACACTTTAATGCTAAACAATCTATGCAGTGGAAGCAGTGTCATCACTCCTAACCTTCAGATGCACACAGTTAAACTTAATCTACACAATTAACCTCGACCGGCTTGGCCTTTGTTGCGCTATGGAAATAGCACATGGCAGTTGAGCACTGCATTTCTTGGCACGAATATTGTTACCCCTGAGGTAACATCCAGTCACCAATGACAGTGAATTAAAACTCCTGTTCCCACACAATAATGGTTCAACAGTTCATCCAGGACCTTCTACCATATCTTTGTAACAGATCAATTACAATGATCTCACCTTTTCTTGACCTTGTGGTGCATACCCCGGAGGGGGCTGGTCACAGTGACACTGTTAGCATCTGTAGAGCTCTTTGGCGGGATGTAGCGTGGTACCTTCGACACTGTTTCCTTCTTCTCATTCTCCTTAGTGGAACTTACTTCCTTGCTAACTGTTGGCTCTTCTTCACAGGTGGTGGCAACAGGACGGTATTTTGATGGGCGCTGTTGCAGTGGCTTCCAGTTTTGAGGCTCTTTGCCAATCAGCTTCTTCACTGCAGGATGAATACGCCTCTGTCTCTCTTCTGGGCCACTCTGGAATCATTTACCTCTCATCAGGATGCATGTACATCTAAATGCAAATGAAAATGGCCCAAATATACAGTACACTTGGGCTGTACATGTACTTCTGCACACCAGCATGTGTTTTCTACTACAAAATTAATAACCTAGTATTCTCTGATATTTTGATAGAACTAAATTGCATTTGCTTCCTTCTCAAATTTTATACTAATGGAATAAATAAAACACAGAGAGGAACAAATATCAGTCTCTGTGCACAGGTGAAATGGCACTTTAGGACATCTCACCAGCACAAAGATTTGAAGAATCACATAACAAAGATTGTGACTAGTTAACTGCATATTTGGGTTACAGATATAAACCCACTTATGCAAATGGTTCAATGTGACAGCACCTTGGTATTTAAGATACAACAGACAGAAAGAAGCCCTACAAATCAAAGCATTAAACTGGGTTCACACAGGAGCTTCCCACTAATACTCCTTTAGCTAATGTTGAACAAAGCAGAGTAGGGTACTCTATAAGATCACATTCTATTCTCTAAGATCATATTCATGCAGTACATAATCTGCAGCTGAGCCAGGCTACACCTAGGGTCTTAAAGTTTTCTCTTCTTGTGAATACTGGGACAGTACCTTTAAACTGAACAGTGCTCCGAGATTTAAAAAGCTGTATGCTAAAGGTTAAATAGTCCATGATCACCTCTTTCCAAACCCCTACCTCTTCACTACTTACCATAAACTTCAAGGTTACCTAAGCTCTGCAGTTGAAACATCATTAAATAACATACAAATCACTCTAACATTGTCACTGTTCATTATCCCATGCGTACCCATACAAGAGGTATAACGCCATATATGAACGGCTAATAAAACACTGTCAGTACGTGTCACATCGCCACAACATGGGGTAGCGAACTTTTTGGAGTCAAATTTCCATTAACTCAAACCATTTTCAGCATACAGCTGCTAATATTTCCAACTGCATAAGACAAACAGCACAACACATGTCAAATCCAATTCAGAAATCATCACTGCAAAATTTCTTATGCAATATGTGGCAATTTCATTTCTCCATCAACAGCGGACATCATAGCCTGAAAGGATCACGTTTGGCCAACAAAACATTCTGTAAATGTAACTCTGTGTGCTGTTGCCGATGCTCCACTTCCCCACACATATTCATGGTGTAATACTTAATTAAGCATAGGACCTGCTTTACTTACCTTACCTTCTTCACCAAAATTTATTATGGTACGCTTGAAGCTCTCTGTCTTCTGGGAGATGATGCCAGGCAGTTTGGTAGACAGATACAAAAACTTTGCATGAACACACTGCCTTAATATTTTACAGTGTACCAAAGAGGAGGAAAGGAACATCCTACATACAGTAAAAAGAAGGATGGTTAACTGTATTGGTCACATCTTGCATAGGAACTGCCTCTAAAACACGTTATTGAAGGAAAGATAGAAGGAACATGAAGAAGATGGAAGCAGCTATTGGATGACCTTAAGGAAAAGAGAGGGTACTTGAAATTGAAAGAGAAAGTACTAGACCGCACTATGAGGAGAACAAGCTTTGGAAGGGGCTACAGACCTGTCTCAAGACTACTGTGCCGGAGTTTTGGTTGTCCGTGTTGATATGCAGCTGCACGCTTTATGTATATTCACAGTATGCGCAACTTCCTTGTTCCCCTACCCTCTCCTCCTAGTGTAACCGTTTTTGGTTCAGCTATTTTGTGAACTGACTGGGAGACCTAACTCTGTGTGCGGCTTCCAGCCTGGCTACATCGCCTTCAAAATTCCGTCTGGCGGGTGTTTCCAAATTGCTGTCTTGGCCTACAGGTATGGCCACCCACTAAGGTCCCTGTATGACGATCAGTTAAGTATTGGTTTTCTTCAATGGGTATGAAGTCATACAGTATTATATGGGGGGGGGGGGGTTACTTTGATGTGTTCAGCTGTATTCTATACGATGGGGCAGTCTGTATCTAAAGTAATGCATTTGTGTTGGTTTTGTTTCAACTGTATTAACTGTCTTAACACGGCCGAGTGGGCCCAGTCACGCTAACTAATTTATTTGTCAGAGTTTGTATATCATGATCATTTTGTACTGTACCTCAACTCATGATCATTTTGTACTATTAAGTTAAAATATACTTATTATGAACACGAACATCAGTGTTCCTTGATAACTTGCGTAGCTGGGGCGCACTACAGAATGAACAAATGAATGAACCAAAGATGGAGACAGCACGTTTCTGTGCAATGCTTGTACCTGTCTACAATATACAACGCCAGATCCCAAAACAATCATTATGGGCATTGCCAACACAACCTCAAATCTAATACAGAATCTCTCTTTTATACTGTTTTAGTTCACAGATTATTTAACAATGCTATATCAATGAAGCAGTCATTTCGTATCAGATAAGATAATGAAGCAACCCATATGGTACTGGAAATGATTTGGAAGAAAACGATCAGTACCTATTTAATGACAATATAATAGTATTTGCCTGAAACAGCAGAGGGGAAACAAAGCTCATTACAAATAAATTAACTTGCTTGTTGCATTTGTATGTCAATACAACAACAAGACCTTGTTGCACTAGTGTCTCACTTACAGTGATAATAAAATCAGTCAATAATATGGGAACTTCAAAGCTAAAAAAAATGTTGGAATAACCAACACAAGTAGTTTGCCAAACAGAAAAAGCAAATTAGGTGAGCAGCAAGACATTCACTGGTAAAATAACCAAGGCAATCAGTTAACATGTGTAGGATCATTATTTTCACAGAGAAGCAGAATGTGTTACAACACAACACTGCAGTTATTCATCTGTTTACACACATGGCACCATGACTTCACCCAATTAACAGTTAATAAAGCTGCTCCTATTTCAGCCACTGCTTTATGCTTTTCCTAACCCCTATTCTGACATCCTAACTTTCCTCGACAAGTCCACTGTGCAAAATCTTCCACAACAAAATGCATAAATCTGCCACCATAACTACACTGAATATTGAATGTTACACCTGTGCACTTTATAGTCAACATCCCTTCCAGCTGTTTATGTATGTACATACATATATATATATATATATTTATGTATATGGACAACACCTAATAGTTTTATGTATTCTCATACAGAACAGACCATTTTAAAAATTTCCTCGCAAATTAAAACTACAGTCGGAAGGAGTGAAGTTGCAAATAACAAGAATGACAGGGGTTACACCATTACAGACCTGAACCTCCTTCTTGTTGTACAATGCAGAAATGATGGCATAGCGCAGCATATGTAGCCATTTCAGTCCTTGATGTAAGCGCTCCTCAATCTCATGCACATCTTTCTCCCGATTGGCGAGTTCTGTACTAAATTCCTTCTGGATGATGGATGAGATCCGCTGTGAGAACTCCACCTTTGCTGCAAATGTAAAACAATATGTATTTATTTGCTGCATATATGTAACAGATGCACTAGTCCATCCAATCAGTAATATTTCAGACAGTCCATTCCATCATCACACAAGGACACCTTCAAGATACAAAAACCAATTTGAGTAAAGAAGCTTGCAAGATTGGGCTGCGAATGAGTGATGATAAAACAAAAGTCATGTGTATCAGTAATAC
The DNA here is from genome assembly GCA_013340265.1 of Coptotermes formosanus. Taxonomy (NCBI): domain Eukaryota; kingdom Metazoa; phylum Arthropoda; class Insecta; order Blattodea; family Rhinotermitidae; genus Coptotermes; species Coptotermes formosanus. The sequence continues at coordinate 444,611 of BLKM01000452.1, forward strand.
TCAGCCAAACCTGTCTGTAGTGACTGGACATGAACCAACAGAAGAAGTGCAGTGGTTCACCTGCCTTGGCAATGTACTGTCTGATGATAGAGATGTGACAGCAGATGTCAACTGTAGGATCAGCAAAGTGTCAGCAGTTTTTCAAAAGATGCGCCAAATATGATCCACATCATCAATCAATATCGCCACCAAAATATGATTGTATAACACCATCATCATACCAGTTGCAATTGACGCCACCAAAACTTGGAAAATTACAGCAAGAGTGGAGCAGAAACTGAATGTGTTCCACCAGCGCCATTTATGCAAAATTCTTGGCATCAGTTACTGCGACCATATCATGCATGACGAGATCTTAAGTAGAACTGGTTTGTGAAGGCTACAGGATATAGTGACAGAACATCTACGGCAGCTAGCTGGGCATGTCCTTCACCTACCTGACAACCATCATCCCAGGACTGCAATGTGATGGATACCACTCAACAGAAAAAGAAAGTAAGGAAGACCTGCGAAGACATGGCACAAAATATTCCAGGAAGATCTACGATACATCAATGTCAAATAGGATGAAGCAGAGACCACTGAAGCTGATCAATGACAGTGGAGAACACTTATCGCCCAATGTGCCCAGTTGCACACAAGGTAGTAAGAAGACTAAGAAGATTCCATCATGATCACATGGTCCATAATTTCAGACAACATTGGTCTAGAAGTAAATGCTGAGAAAACTAAGTACTGTGTATGTTCATGTCTCACCAACAGAATACGGGACAGAAATGCATCATAATGACAGCTAACAAAGCCTTTGAAAATGAGGCAACACTCAAATATCTTGGACTGACCTCACAAATCAAAACTGCATGCATAAAGAAAGCAATAGCAGATTAAATTCAGGGAATGCCAGCTGCCATTCAGTCTAGAATACTGCATCTTCCTGTTTTCCACCCAAAAACATAATTTTGCCTGTCATTTTGTATCGATATAAAACTTGGTACCTCACCAACAAATGCAAGAACTTATTGGTTGGTACATTTTGTTACCCTGATATATGTTTCAGTAATAAGATTACCATCTTCAGTGGGCATATATCAAACATTCACAAGTATTATCTACAGCGGAGTGTTCTATACTTCCTACACCATCGTTGCCCTGCTCTCACACCAAAGGCCCTCAAACGACTGGTACAGTTTGACGTCCTGCACAACTCTCCCACCATATGACACTTGGATGTAGATAATACTTGTGACTTTTCGGCATACACCCCCTGACAATGGCAAACTAATTACCAAAACATATGTAGGGGTGATAAAATATACTTACCAATAAATTTGTGCATTTGTTGGTTTGATTTAAACGCATAATAATATGCACAGTATACAAAACATAAAATTTGGTACCTCACGTTAAACACAGCTTTGGAGAGGAAGTGAGATAGTGCCATTAGTAGGGTGTCTAAGCTATCCTAGCAGGGGCAGGACAGTCATCTTTTCTGTAAAACATCCACACTAACTCTGGCACTCACTAAGCCTCCTATTCAATGAGTACCACTGGCTACTTCCAATGTGGTAAAGTGGCAAGGGCATGAGGCTGACCGCTCACCTCCATGTAGTATTGAGCTTAAGAATGAGTGGAGTTGTATCTCCAATCCACCTATATGCCTTCATGGCATGTATAGGGACAACCTTAGCTTTTTTGCCTTAAGGTACGAATAGGCTCAAAGTATTCGAGAACAGGGTGCTCAGAAAGATGTAACCCTAAAAGGGAGAAACTAATATACAGCTTGAGAAAAGAGCACAAAAATGAGCTTAATGGTTCATATTCCTCACCACTGACTATCAGGGTTGATAAAAATGAGGAAAACAAGATTGACAGAACACACTGCATGTACAGGATAGAAGACTAATTCATACATAATTTCAGTCAGGAAATCTTGGACAACCTAGGCATGGATGGGACAATAATATTAAAACAAGTATTAAAGAAAAGGATGGGGTGGTGAGGACTGGATTCATATAATTCAGGACAGAGACAAGTGGCAGGCTGTTGTGAACATAGTAATGAAACTCCAGGCTTCACAAAATGTGCGAAATTTCTTGACTATCTGAGGAACTATTAGCCATGTGTGATTTCAGGCTTCTGCCACAATGTAGATGACAGCTGTGCTCTTCTAGGATGTTACGCAGCAGTGAGTGGTAGTTATGTACCGACATTTTGGGAAAACCTATCAGTTCCATCTTCAAAGGTCAAGAAGAACTTCTTGACCCTTGAAGATGGGACCGCTATGTTGTCCTGAAACACTGGTACAGAACTACCACCCACCACTGTATAACATCCCAGAAGAGCGCAGTTCTCACCTACATCACGGCAGCAGCCTGAAATCATGCGTAGTTATCATGACTTCTTGACCCTTGAAGATGGGACCAGTAAGTTTTCCCAAAATGTCGGTACAGAACTACAACTCAACGCTGCATAATATCCCAGAAGAGTGCAGATCTCAACTATTGGAATCTCAAAAGGACTCCACTCCACGTACTTAGTTAATCAGGCATAAATGGTATGGAATAACAGAAATTTGTTTGGTAACACTGCAGATGGGACAAATTTGTGGTTCCAGATTTATCACATATGCATGTATATTTGTATCTTTCGTGGCATCACATTTTAACTTACGTGACTTTTAATCTGTACAAACACATTATAAACCACTCAATGCAGACAACTTGTACCCACATGCAACATCCATTAAGCATCAGTAGCAAGTATATAAAATTCTTTGCCACAAATAAAAATAACGTCAAGATATAGCAGCATGCCTTAAGTACTTAGCCAATTTACATATCTGTCTAAACAGCCTAAGCTTATATAACAAAAGTGATGGCATTCAGACCAACCAGAATAAGAAAAGCCACTAATCTGACCATGAGATGCAAGGAGTATCACATGTGTAGTGTGATGAAGCTTAAGATCCATTACAAATTCTATACTGATAAACGTATCTGTCTGTCTCAGGTTTACTGCCGCCTCACACAAAGCCTTTTGGTGGGTGGGATCAAACTTAGACTTAAAACAGAAAAATACAGTAAAAAAGTTTTAGCATAAGACGATATTAATGATTACGTAGTTACCATTTTTTTCCAGCAGTCGTAAGCGCTTTGTTTCGTTGGGAATGGTGTCTTCATAATCCGGATCTTGGCCATCCAGAGGTCTCTTGGGACATGACATCGGGAACTGCAGGTTATGTTCAACAAATTGTTATAAAGCATGGAATTGTACTGAGCGTAACATTGTCAATAAAATTAATACGTGGTTGCATATACCAGCAACTGGTAACACAAATTATATAATTTATAACATCTTAATACTAAATTTACCTTTTATGCTCAACCGAACTCAGTGATCAGTAATAAACACACACCACCTCCTTCACATGCCACCTTCATAACCACCACCATAGACTACCACGGATTACGAACTACCACGGATTAACTGCATGTGCGCACCCCACGACAATCGTATGGTATCTGTATCCGATGTGTACAGGCAATTCATGGTTCATCTGTGCACAGTGGTTAACACTTGGTATACGGATCCAGATTGCAATATGAAAGTGGTAACTATTGCTGCGTGCGGAGTAGTTTTGTGTTCGAGGCTAATACTATGGTCAGTTGCAGTAATACTAATTCCTGTTTACGTCAATTTCGACAATTTGACTTTAACGCCCCTGCCACAGGATAGTAGATGTTCAGTTAAAGAGTCTTCAAGGATGTAACGTGTACAGTCCGGTATGAATGGGCATTCCCGAGACGAGTAGAAACGTAACGTATACATCTCGATGGTAAAAGAATAAGAAGCTCAGGGAAATGAATCCTGCAAAACGTCGATAAATTCCCGCAATCTATGCGACGTTGCGTGTCTGACGATTAATCTTTCTGGTCGCAGCAGTGACAAATCTCGCATTCAACTCCGTGCTAACGCACTGCATAATCTTTGAAACAGGGAACCACTCGGTAAGGGGAGGCACTGCGATCCCTCGCAACGTCGGAAACAATGTACCGGTACTCAGCGTAGCATCTAAAAGACGAGAATCTGCAGCAACATAGCATTGTGTACACATTATGGAAAACATACCTGTAATGTGAACATGAAGTGTTAAGCTTTATATGGTAAAAAAGCTAGGCGATGTGCATACTATGCATCATTGTGGCATGTTGGTTAAACCATTCCAGCAGTGGAAATGCAAGCGCGTATTTTCTGTACACTGCTGAACACCATGTTACAGCCAACACTATAAAAATATGGAGCTTTGTAAAACGGTGATTTGAAGGTTAATTCTTGTCGCCAGCAACAATAAAATGTAGTTTGGTCTTCATGTACCATGCCTTGACATTTTTGTCCAAAAGTACCCAAATTTTGGTTTTCTTGACAGATATACATAAAAGTCCCCGATATAACATTTGATGAAAATCTGTGCAGTGGGAGCCATGCTGATACAAAGGGACTGACAAATGAAGCTAATAGGTATTCAGTATATGAATTACTGTCACCACAATTATACAGTTGTGGTGACAGTAATTCATTTACTGAATATTGATCCAATTCACAACAGTATGCCTAGCATAAAGTTTGAAGCAAATAGGACTTGTTGCAATTATATGAACACATCTAAGATCCTCTCTTCTTCCATCATGATAATGTAATAGCCATATTTGTACTGATGACCATGCCATCTACTCTGTATCCTGTAGAATCACAGGTTACAATTCTCAGAAAATGCATATTTGTGCACATTCTTTTATGCTGTCCTGTAAAGGACAGAGCATTACAGTGTACTGTTCCTCACAGTACGGAGTTATACCACCTCTGTGAATAAGATCATGGAAGAAAAGAGACCAGAGCAGTGGAAATGTGAGGAGGGGGGGGCACGGACTCACAAAACCCATACTTTCTTAAGATAAGATGGCTCGGTACAAGAAATTGTAGTGACATTAGTTAAATCATGGCAGCTGCCATTAATCGACTTTGGTTAATATTTTGAAGAATTGCCATGACAGCTAAATTGGATGTCCTGTCCGCCTCTGTGAAATATAAACCATCAGTGTCAGTTCTTCAGGACTTCACATTCAAAGCACTAACATATGAAACCCTTGTGATCTCTTTTATTTCCATTGTTTTTACACATATCCTCCCCAATTTATAACAGCAGTTGTAAAGTCCCTTAAGTCATCCTCCTACCCAGTTAATAATTATACAAAAACCTTACATACAACAGAACATGCACTCATCCTTCATGTGCACTCTTCACAGAATGGTTGCAAAAACACAATAAAAAAGAGATTTACAGAAACAAGTATTACATAATCCCACACTGGCAAAAATGTCATCGCAGGTGCTGCATGGTGATGGAACAAGCATTTACCACATAATAAGTACCTGTTCAGACCACTGTGATGCAACACCTACATTATAAGCACAGTGCAATTTCATAAACACAAAAGTGGGGCTATATAAAGTTTCAGAATACAGTTTCAGTCATAACCAGCTCAGCAGATATTGGTTGTACAGGCTGCATGATGTCTGCAAACTGACACTTACAGTCGAACTGTGTTATAACATCATGAAAGGGGCTGAATATTTTGCGTTGCTATAAACAAGTGTCACTATAACCAAGCATTATAATTTATGGTTAACACTGACAAATTAATTGGTACCACAGAATATCTAACTCTATAAGTGAGGTACTGTATAAACTGATGTTGTTATAACTGGGTTCGACTGTACTTAGGCTCAGTTCCTCAGTGAGACCTACCCAGTGCGAGGGAGAGTGACGATAAATTGTGGATGGTGGCCCAGTTGCTGGTACTGAGAAGACCTCAAAGAAGTTGAGGCCTACCATCTGCAGAGTGGATGCACCATGTACTGGGGCATTTGTGGTTAAGTGTCCAGTGTCTGATACAAATTGTCACAGGAAACAAAGCAACAAGAAAAAGTACTTCAACAGCTGAAGTGGCAGTAAATTGGCAGGGTATACCTGCAATGAAGGAAAATGTGGTGACAGAAAATGGAGAGCTGGTGGTGCTGGTCAAGGCCATCCTAATAGCAGTGACTGAGAAAAATTGCTGATACGTATTCAGTATTTCATAAGCCTATATGGCTATGTACACTCTTAATATGAAATGCATAAAGAGGGTGGGGATGAAAATGGACTATTTCCAATCTATACACACAAACACAACAAAACATCTTGTGTCTTAATTTTATTAGTGTCTTACAACTGAAACAAGTCATAAGACAGTAAAAGAAATTAAGAAAGAAGGTGTTTTGTTGTGTTTGTATAGATCGGAAATAGTGGTATACACATACGCAACAGGATAGGTAAAAAAATAAATGAAAATGGCATTTTCCAACATCACTGAACGTAGCTGCCCCAGAACGTGGAGAACGAGATGAAAAAGACTTCTTGATTATTCAAAGACCACCATGAACATTTAAGATACAGTGTCAAGTTTCATTTAGTTATTGGTCCAAAAACATTTCCTTGGGATAATTATAATACAAGTATTATGGTTAGACAAACTTTGAAATATTCATGTGTTTGCATTGCTCACCCCCACACCTAGCAAGCCATGGTAGAAAAGGGGCCCAGAGCCCAGCTTGATCAAGTTGAGGGCTGAAGTTCATTGTACCTCATTTCCAGTTGTATTGTATTCATATCATGAACCACACTTTGGAACAGACAGCACTGTAAAATAAACTCCAACATGTATAGCAAACATTCTGACTATGAATTTTCAAGCCGCTTGGTCTCAACAGAATTCAGTGTGATGCAAGGGGATTCTCACCCCAAGAAGCAAGTTCCATCAGACGGGTATGCTACTGAACAAGGCTGTTGTATAAAAGCTTAACCAGTCCCCTAATAAAGTAACAATTTGCTAACAGCTCTCACACATACACACTCAAGTCAATCCCTGATATCAAATAAATAGGAAGCCAATCATAAGAAACGAGTACTTAGTTTTCTTTCATACACTGAAGCTAGTAACACATTGTGCTGGAATTCTGGACCGAAGTTTATTTCCATAAAATCCACTTAATATGAGCATGCTTGTTCATGCATGCCATTCGAAACACTCCTTGTTATGGCCTGAGACAGGTTCAAAACCACATCACATTTTTGAAGTTCCATCGAAGCAGGAGCAAAAATTATGAGACAAAATGGCGAATAAAGCAACAGGATGTGACTAGATACTCGTTTCCAGGCCCACTTTGCACTCTGCTCAGCTCTGGTCTGCACTCAGGGGTCCATACTTATTGCCCAAATTCAACTTGGGTCCTGTGCCACTTGCTGACATCTTCGTGGTCATATCAGAATATCGACTCGAATGAGACTTACTGTTGCGTACTTCTTCAAAACTACCTTCATCGCGCCTCCTGCAACAAAAAAGATCAAGCTGGCAACTTGTCTGGCTCTCACTCCACAACAGAGCAAATTAATGCAGGATATGGGTGTTAAAGGTGCCTGTTGCACCAGTCTCCGTCTTATTGTAATCTGTACGGTGATGACAAATACTTTTGTTGTAAATAAGTACCACGTATATCTCATACTGCCAAACTGTTTCAGGTGCATGGTTTCTTGGAGGCTTGTGGAAGTTGACCAAGTTTGTAAATGATGAAGAATCGCTTATTTTTATGACACAGTCGAACTCGTTTATAACATCATGAAACGGAGTGAATATTTTGTGTTGTTATAAATGAGTGTTATAACCGAGAAGTGTAATGTTATGGTTAACTGGGAGGAATTAATTGGTACCACAGAACATGTGATGCTATAGGTGAGATGTCATTATAACTGGGTTCAACTGTATAATAATTCACTAATCACCTCCTCAGTGAGCTAACAGAGTTGTCAGCTTTTTAAAAAATGCAAAAGGTCTGACATAACAAAATTACTTTAAGATACAGGGGCCAGGCTAGCAGAGTCAGTACTGTGACTAAGCTACAAGCTCCATGACGTGGGGTTCAAATTTTGGCAGGAGTAACAGACTGCTCTCTTCTCAAAAACTGGAGCCCAACCAGCCTCCTATTCGATGGGTACTGAGATTCTGTTCCGGGAGTAAAGCAGCCGGGGCATGAAGTTAGCCACCGACCTCCACCTAGCGCTGTGGGTAAGCATGAATGGAGCTACACCTCCACTACCCCTATGTGCCTTCACAACTCTGCTTTAAGATATACAGGTGGTCCTCATAACCACTGGTCAATTGAGACCAGAAAAATGCCACTCAAAAATCCCCTTTAAACGGGGAATTTCCATGAAAAAAAAAATGTAAATATGGGTTAATGGAACCAGGTTGGTGTGTACAGTACCTTATACTGTTCATTCCATGCACTGTCGATAACTATTTAGCAACACCTGGACCAACAAAATGCACAATGGTGTTTCTCAGATATTTATATTATAGTATCATATAAATTATTGCTACATGTTTTGACCCCCAACCAATCATCATCATAGAAACAAAAAAAGCAATACTGCACAAAACTAAATTAGCAACTGCTGTACCCAGCAAACTTGTAGAAGTGTTAAATAGTTAAAATGTTGACAATTCCTTGTAATATGAAATGTGCTGGATCTTGGTATGCAGTATTTCGCAGGCAGCCTATGTACTTAACAAAGGATAACACATCAATATTAAGTATACGCACTATGCATGCTGTAAGAAGGAATCTCCAGGAAAGAAAAACATCTTAAAAATTTGTTTTGTGAAAATCAATAAACAAAGAGGAAAGCAGTTTCACCATATGAAAGAGAAACTGTGAACATTTTATACATGCTATGTGTTGTACTGAGAACATGTGGATGTGTGCACACACACCAAACTAACAATGGTGATATTGTGAACGGCCAATCAGCAGGTGCCCTGAGAATGGTATCTGACCAACAGAATGCTGCGTGTGTGGTGGATGGCAGGAACAATATCAGTGGCAAGTGTTCAGAACAACTTACAGTAAAACTCACTCATGCCTCCACTTTACACAGTCATGTAAATGGTAGGCAAGAGCTTCTTCCTTGCTCTAAGCCCACTGCTTTGAACTGTTCCACCCATCACAAAATGCTTTCATGAAGAGGAGTATAATCTATTTTTCAGTACTTGTAATGGATTTTGTTTCTGCCATCCAACACACAAATGCAGTCTCACACTGGTCAAATGCCACTGTCCAGGCAGCTCCTGACTGACCTCCATGACCCCTCCAGTATCACTCAGTCTGACACATGCACACATGGTACAACACAAAGCACAAAAAACTTTTATTTTTCATATGACAAAGATCACACTCTTGGAGCTTCACAGACCTTCGTAACAAAAATGTTGAATATGCGGTCATATATCCCCAGACACTCAGTATACTGTCAAGCATTTCAGTTTTAAGAAATATATAAAAATATGCTAAATACATGGTTTGTCAATGTGATACTTAGCAGTCGCATGATATGTGCCACTCCATAAATATGCTACACATTTCTGTCATCATCTTCCCCACTACAATTTCTTCACCTATGCAAAGGTTTTTATAAGCATACTCTTCCCATGGATTACTGTTTTATAATTTCAGTAATCACATCAGTCCTAATGAAGCTCATTCCCACACCATGCTCTTCCCATTTTCTTCTACAATGCTGCATAAAATCCGTTAGTGGTAAAATTTATTTCCCATCCCTTTTACAGCTGAAAAGATTCAGCTGATATCAAATTTTTAGTTTCACCTGAAGTTTAACGTCAAATTTCAGGGTATATTAGACTTTACTGACCTCCTTCCCCAGGCTCCCGTGGTGTCTGTGCTCTTAGATGCTGATAAGCTAGGGAAGTACTCTTCACTGTTGATATCAGGTGCTGCTTTATTCTTTGTTCGTGGACCTGAAACAAGATGACAGCATTACAAAGCAACTGTAATGATGCAGCAGTAAATACAAGAAGTTATGTTCAGTAAGGCACTTACTAGCATGTGAGGGCTCCTTTGGTTGGTTACGTAGATGTGGTATTACATATGAGCTTGTGCCTGGGGGTCCCTCTGGCTGCTTCACCACAACTGTAACATGCAGAAGAGAATGCTCAGATTCTGCAACTTTCAAGTAAGAATCAACACCTAATTTCATGCACCATTCTGGTATAATGAACATGCATGTTGGGAGAACTTCTCGAATTAGCAAGTGTGCAGGTTGGAGACAGACAATGCATGGTCCTATGGTGCATTAGGCAAGGCATACCATATATAAGTTTATTATACTGCAAATGTTGCTGGCCGCTTTTACCCTTTTTTTGTTGAGGGGAAGGCAGAGGACTTGAAGACACAGAATGGCCAGCAATGTCCCCAGGTGTAACCTCCCTTAAGTATTTCCTTTTGAGTTACAAAAAGACCAAGTTGCCTGAAAACAGTCCCCACACAATCAAAGAGCTAAGGAATCACATTACAGAAGACACGCGAGCTGGTGATGACTCACTGCAGGTAGTGATGCAGAATTCAGATAAGAATTATGAGAATGTTTGAACCAGGGCTGTGGAGTCGTTACACAAAACATCCGACTCTGACTCCGACTCCTCGATTTTTAAAACTCCGACTCTGACTCCTTCATAAGAGCTCAATATATATTAATACTGGTAAAGCTATAAAACGTTTCATCAACCTCACATAAATTATCAGGCTACTTTTTACGCTTATAACCTACATTTCAGAGTAAGTCTTATGGTTACTGTAGCTATCAGGGCCCTGGAATTGGAGTATCTAGATAAGGTTTTAGATTGAGGTCGGAGTTGGAGTCAGTACATTTTTCCCGACTCCCAACTCCACCTAAAATTCCTTCCGACTCTGACTCCACAGCCCTGGTTTAAACAATAAGGCAGTCACTTACAACACACTGTTATCACAATATATCAACTGTTCATCAGTTCCTTGGAAGCATACCCACATGAACCCACCATCAACTAACACTATCGCCAAACAGCCATACCATGTATGATTGATGTTTTAATGTGAGCAATTAAATCAAGGGTCCACACATGTTCCACAAATATGGGAGCCGCCATACAAAACTTACTCACCCAGGGCCATGCCTCCCAGGATCTGTGCATCCTTACCTCAGAGTATGCTAATATTTTGCTTTTCCACCAACAGACAACAGCCTTACACTCTTCTGTGTTCTCTTGGATCTAAGAATATAGTATTATGTGTACTGATACACACCACAGATGATATTAAAATGACATGGCAAAAGCAAGGATTAACCCTTTAAAGACGAAGTTTATCTGTTTTATATAAGCACTCAATGCGTACCGCGCTGTAAACACTCTCCACTTCAGTTATAAAAACCAGTCTCTTAATGTGTTATAAGGCAAAAGTTGCTGTTCGTTCTGAGATCCGTACAAAACACATAAGCGCAATGTGGGCACCACGCAGAATATTTTAATGTTAAACCTGGTCATATGTAAAGTTACCGCTAGGCTTTAAAAGGTTAAAAAGAATCATGTCCTTGTTGGAATAATTGTGTGGTACAATGTGGACAGAGTAACATCTAATAACTATCAACTATTTAACAAGAAATACACTGAACAAAAAATAGTATGACAATAATAATTGTTTTCTATTCACATAATGTTGTTCTGACCACCACTTCCTCAAATATGCTTGAAAAAAATGTCTTGTCATAAATAGGAACATCAATGCCACATGGGATGAAGCAGAGACCACTGCAGCTGATCAACGACAGTGGAGAACACTTATCGCCCAATGTGCCTAGTTGCACAGGAGGTACTAAGAAGACTAAGAAGAGTCCATCATGATCACATGGTCCATAATTTCAAACAACAATGGTCTAGAAGTAAATGCTGAGAAAACTAAGTACTGTGTATGTTCATGTCTCACCAACAGAATGCAGGACAGGAACACATCATAATGACAGCTAACCAAGCCTTTGAAAATGAGGCAACGCTCAAATATCTTGGACTGACCTAACAAACCAAAACTGTATGCATAAAGAAAATAAAAGCAGATTAAATTCTCAGAATGCCTGCTGCCATTCAGTTTAGAATACTGCATCTTCCTGTTTTCGACCTAAAAACATAATTTTGCCTGTCATTTTGTATCGATATAAAACTTGGCACCTCACCAACAAGTGCAAGAACTTATTGGTTAGTACATTTTATCACCCCGATATATGTTTCAGTAATTAGATTACCATCTTCAGTGGGCATATATCAAAAAGTCACAAGTATTATTTATATCCGAGTGTTCTGTACCTCCTATACCATTGTTGCCCTGCTCTCACACCAAAGGCCCTCAACTGAATGATACAGTTTGACGCCCTGCACAACCCTCCCACCATATGACACTTGCATGTACATAATACTTGTGACTTTTTGGTGGACACCCCCTGACAATGGCAAACTAATTATAAATAGGAACAAATAAAGCTTGACAGTCAACAAAATATATGCAGAATGTGCACTGGATTACCAGTACTGGGCAAAGTTGTCCCTGTGCAATGCCATGAAGATCTATTGGGGAGGGGGATGGAGCTCTATGCATTCTTAACTTCAGCACTTCAGTAAGGTGAGTGGTCAGCCTCACACCTCACCGCATAACATTAAAAAAAAGAAAAATAAATTGAAAAAATGTACTCGCCATTAACAGTAAAGTGTGTGTAATGTTCAGCTGTGACTTGTGATTTGGAACGTAAATATACAGGATGTGGTGGTGAAACCTGGCTGTTTTAAAATAAAATTAATGCAAACAAAAATGTTATATTACCTTGTGCTTTTAACAAAATTGCACTACCCCTCTCCCTAACAGTGTGGAAGCCCAAGGAGTGTGAGTTACCATAAACAAAAGAACACGAAACAGAATATAAGATAAAATGACCTGCGTATATATTTCAATACATTCTGGTCAACGAAAATCAAACTACAAAACATGAATCTAGTACCGAGTGATTAACAAACTGAATACAAACACGGCCCTTCCCAGCACAACCCAACATATACCACCACATAAACTGCTCCACTGTTGTACTTCCAAAATAAGTAACCTTACACAGTAGTACCTTACAAACCAAAGCAATCCCAACAGTGGAGCAGGGACCTAGCCCCTTCGCCACAGGTCAGTCGAAACAGAATTTTGGTGAAAAGAGCTGAGACCAAATTTTGAGATGTTGCCTCTGCGACAATCAGAAAGCAAGTCAACCCAAGCCAGGCGGCAGTTCTCCGAGGAGGACAAAGTGAAAGGGAAAGGGGTACGCTGCGTGAGTCGTGAACCAGATGAAACCAGTTTTATGTGCTGACGTGGCTCAGTGACGTACACATGGCACAAAACGAAATGCATTACAAAGCATAATATATACATGATTTACTTTTTGGTAGCAATGGAGCACTTGTCTGCAGAACACTGTGCTTGTACAGCTGAAATGTCTTTTAAAAATTGAGCTTTTATTTCAGGGCCATTTTAACTTCAGTCATAGTGACTTAATACAATTATATTGTGGGCTTCTCTTTGAAGAAAAAACCTCTGTGTACAACAGCTACCATGACAACTCCATACAGTACTGAAAGCATAAAACTAGCTGCTCTATGACATCGACAGCAATCACAATAGCCACTGAAACCACATGTCAAATCTCACTCCACCATTGAAAATTGTTTTTGACAGGATCTGTATGTTTTCCCTCGACCACCGTAGAGAATGTTAAGGGATGGTACTTCCATTACTGTTCTGCATTCTATCGATCTCATGACACTCCCTCAGTGCACATAAAGCTTTAGCTCATATCCCTAGTGCCACAGCATCTATAACTAACGACACCGTAAAACTGAAAACATAAGCAATGCTTAAAAAGCAACAGCGAACTACTTCCCGCTGTGGCCCACTGACAGAGCCACAAACGCAGTCATGCTTGTACAGGCCCATTGTTTTTATTCAGCTTCCAAATATATAATTTACATTACCTTGTGGTTCTGGGACTTCAGCAGGTACAGGTTGTGGCTGATTCACCACCTTCCAAGGTCCTGCCTGTACTTTACGTTTTGGCACCATTTCACCTGCTTCATTCTCCTCCATTTCTTGATCTTCCTCCTCTTCTCCATCACCAATATTGTCGTCTCCTTCAATCTGCAGGTTTCCAATCTTAAGACCCGTGTAATCCTTCTTCTCCTCCTCAAATTCCCGCCACTCATCATCTTCCTATATGAGCAACAAATAAACATGTCACATCAGAAACTGTATTCAATGAGTATGCAGATTTGTTACACATATTTGGGCCCAAGTAAATCATGCACATACACCTCCCTTCTCTGCCTTTCTCTTCAGTGTTGAGAAACTTTATACATAACTTTTGTGACCTATCACTCACTGCCATTCCACAGACAATAAAACTCAATAACAACTACTGAACTGATGACTGCATAACTAAAGACAATACCAACTAATTAGCGTTCCACACAAAAAAAAATCAAACAGCAGTGATTGCAAAAGTGATAGCACTGCTTGTGACAGCAGTGGTGCTGGGTAGGGTGTACATGAACTATCATGTAATGTCAGTGAAATGTACTGTGTTTCTTACATACATACATACATAAATTCATACATACATACATACATACATACATACATACATACATACATACATACATACATACATACATTCCATGGATCCGTAAGTTTGTAACAAGACAACAGAATATGGAATAAATCAAACATACAAAAAGATACAGAATTTTACGGTGCAAAATATTATAAACATTTTATATACTATATTACAGGTCATCTGTACACACAAAAATTCATCTACAGACTACACGGCGTGTGCATTTAAATAACTGCTTAGTGCTACTTTAAACTGTGCCTTTTCGTTAAGATATGTGCAATTACATGGTGAACTGTTTAAAATTCTGATGTCAGAATAGAAAGCACTTTTCTGAAAACAAGATAGGTTGGCAACTGGTCTATGAAGATGGTGCTTATCCCTTGTATTAATACTGTGTACTGACGAATTTGTTTGGAAGTTTGATTATTAACAAAGAAGTTCATTAATGAAAATAGATATTGGTATGGAACAGGTAAAATCTCTAATTTTTTTACAGCAACATACATGATTTCTGGATGCACACAAAGTAGCACATCATATTTGGGAATAATATGCATAACATATAAGGAGAACCTGCAGGAAGTATGTGTAATGTAGCTGGACAAGTTGTTTGGCTCACACCCCACTTGTAGCCCTAAGATACGATAAAGGCTCCACACCCGAGTTTTGGCTAGTCTGCTTGGGCACATGGTGACACTAATTCCATTGCTGACAAAACAGATACAATCTCATTGTCTTTCTCTTTTTGTTCTTGCACCTGTCAAAATTTAGGATGGCACTATACAAAAGTAAAACCTAACCACAGCCCATTTCTTCAAAATTGGAAGTGATGACTAAACACTGATAATTCTTCCAGCATGAGCCCTTTGTTCACCTTTCAGTGTAGGTGGCTTTGTGTCACTGTCATCCACAACCACCTTCACCTACTCTCTTTCAGTCAGCCAACAGACAGTCAGTCATGTGTAACAAAACTCACGTCCAATCAAGAAGTGGAATACATCACATTCTTCACATAGCAGAGATCATTGTATTTAAATATACGACCAACCAAAGCAACATTAACGTTTGGTGTACTAATGCTACTTCATCTGCACTTTACAGTCTTGGACAAACCAGACGCAAGTCTGCATGGCTCCAGATCCCATTTTGAACTTCGAGAAATTTACAGCTAAATTTAGTAAAGCAATTATTCCTGTAAAGCAATTTCAGAACTGAAAAGAAACTTAACATTCAGCATGTAAATGTATACATACTTCATTGCCAAACATCATTGCAACGTACAAGCAATGTATAAACTTGTGTGTACCGACCTGTCACACTGTAAGCTGCAAAGTACTTGATGCCACATTACTATGATCTATTCCACATCCACTACACACGTGCTTGATTCACCAACATCTCTGATGATATGCATATCCACTATTCCAGGAAGACCTCAACACCCAGATAATCCTAGCCAAGCCACATCATCCCCATACACATTTACTTTACTGTAATGGTTATGGCACCCAACCATGAAATTGCAATTAGGAACTAAAAATGCAACAAGGAAATTAACAAACAGCAGCTCAGTCACAGTAAGTCGTGTCCGTTCACATGGCACCGACAGGACATGTCATACGTTTCAGATGGCATAGTAGTATATTCTGAAGCAGTAACATTAAGTGAAGAGTAAACATCTGATGAACACTGTCTTTTGATCATCTTGCCAACTTGCACCAAACATGGCCGTGTTTAAAGATGTACAATACTGCTCGCTTACATTTCCAACGCAAAATTTAACCAGTCATAAAACCATGTTTAGTTATGGTGTTCACTATTTTCTTCCAGCTCAGACCGAGTGCCAATGGTTCCAAACCAGAGGATGCTGGGACAATCATTCAGATAGAAAAGTTATCAACAAGTGTAGCCTCTGTGTCAACAATACACTCAACTGGCCATTATACAAGCGCCACCTCTCTTCCAGTTATGGTATTCACTCACACAGCACCACTGTTCCTTTCAAATATTTTTACATGGGAACTGGACCGCCCTAATTGTAACGGCCTGCTGATGTTTCAGTTGTGTGCTGCAGAACAAGTGAATACTGATCATCACTTCAGCATCCATGTGTACTCCAAATCAGGTCTGCGACGTACCGTAATATCTTTATGGGAGACAGAGATCTCAACTGAAATGCCACCTTGGAATGGAGGGAGGTCATCAAAGCCTTTGTCAGAGCGAGCGAAATATGAGAAATAAAACTATACCCTGACATAGTCATCATGTTCTTGTATTTTTAAGTGCACAAGCCCTTGTCCTGGTTGGATGTTCAAAGTTGGGTGCCAAAGCCTTGGCTACGGGGTAACATAACTCTAAAAATACATCCATATTAAATTAGAACCATACAACAATTCTTTCCTCTATCAGCGAGAAGCAAGATGTCAGTACTGAGGTGGTTTCAAGAATTTTTGGTCATTGCATTTCTTGGTCAACTACTTGGGGGTTTTCTCAGATGGTTTACATTAAATGGGAATGTTAACAGAATAACAGATACTAGTGTTTAAAATGTCCCCATTCAGTTCATTAAGTTCCTCTGCATGAGTGTAAGTCATACTCGGGTGTGAAGTGAATGCATGAAAAATCATTTGGTCTGTGTTTTTTAAGAAACAGTAAATACCTCATGAATTGTCACCTCATAGGCCTTCAGAATTGAATCTGTGTGATTATTTTTTGTTGGAGACACTGAAAGGTAAGCCTTATATGAACAATCCACACTCTTTTCAATGAGTGTAAGGCAATAACACATTCAAAGAAAAAAGGCTAATATTTGAAGACTACCATTCTGTCATGTGTTCAGAAATATTTTCAGAAACAGCGCAGTGTACTTATAAGCTGGAGGATCAGACATAGTAAACTGAACTGCAAGAAAAAAGTGGACTCCACAAATTCCTGGCAGATACAGGCTTCCTATGTCACAAAGCTCTTGTGACACCTGCTGTGTTCAGGGACACAAAGATACACTCTGTAGAAATGTCTGGCAAATTGACAGTGGAAGCCTCTGTACCCTGTTTGTGGTGAACATATTCTACATTTAGGCAATTTAGTTTTAAATCGGTTATGGTGGTGGTTTCATGTAAATATCTGTTTCCTACTGAATATGAGGTATCAGTGTACTGGCTGTGCATAACTTGTGGTGAGATGCTTCAGTACAATGAGGAGGGTGGGAGAAAGGTGCACTGTTTGTAAAATGATTCCTAAAGCCTAATCCACACCTACTTGGTGTGTCCAGTCAATCACGCCTAGTCATGGAGTGAAGCTGAAACTGGATTGTGTGTAGGATACATCCTGTATTTTTAATGAGAAGAAAGAAATGGCCAAAATATGCAAAACATTTTTCAGCACAGTGCTTTTTGAACAATGTCGTTCAGCACAGAAAAAACATTTTTCACGAGTTACATATAGAGGTGGTTCAGGAGTCAGAAATTTGGCATGATGATGAAAGGTGACTTTGTGATTTTTCTCCAGAAAACTGGCCCCAGAATAAAAAGGAAAGATATAAAACATTGTGAAGCAATTCATGCCTCAATCAGTTTAGCCATTAACGCTCAGATATTTAGCCAGTGACTCATTTACAAGTCTGAAGTACACTTTCAAAATTTCTAAGCAGCTGGTTGCCATGATTGTCCCAGAAGTGTGTCTAGCCCTTATTGCTGCAATAAAGGAGTTTGTTATGGTAAGAAGAAAATTTATTACATACAGGAACTTAATTATTTATTTTGTAACTTTTTAAACTAAACAAATCATTCACACAAACAAACAAACAAATAAATAAACAAACAAACAAACAAACAAATCTGAGCATTATTAATTTCCTCTAAGAATAATAATCAGTTATCATTAAGAAAAAGAATAAACACTGTCCTCTGAGATAGTACAGGAGGGCATGGGTGTCACTGAGTAGTTGCATTCCGATGGGACTGCACTGAATGGTTGAGAGGCATAAATAAATGCTGGAGGGTTCTGAGGAACATTGTTGTGCTGAAAATAATTCTCAGGACCAAAATCACTATTTTGACTGTACGCACCCATCATCAAATTGAAACAAATCTGGTCAATACGGCGCTGAGCAATAGGGATATCTTGATGAGATCCTCCACTATTTCATAATTCGTTTACAATACATTCTCCATAAACACACAATTCATTTTGTTTCGAGACTACTTGGGTGAGCATCTTCATGCAATTCAAAGCCTCCTTTGCATCACTGTCATTGCTTGATACAATCTTCTTCCTTGCTAGTTTTTTAAAATATGGTGTTGTCTTCATCTGAGTTTTCCCTTGCTTTGATCAGCATTCTCTTCAAAATTTCCCTCCATTTCAGTGTCAGCTACAGTTCCTTCACGTCAGGTAATGTCCTCCTGGTAAAAATAGCATTTAAATTATAAAAAATGTTCAAAAGCTTTATCTTTATGCAATTTAAGTCTTTTTTGTGTAGTTCCTCATTCTAAATGTAACACAGCATGTAATTATTAAGTTCACATAGAATTACTTATCTTAAATAAAGAGGCGATTTTTTATTTTCCAGATGCCAAGAACAGAGGAAGAGTGTAAAGAAGTATCAAATGGATTCAACAGCAGGTGGAACTTTCCAAACTGTTTGGGATCCACGGACAGAAAACGTGCACAAATTCTGGCCCCTAAAAACAGCAGCAGGTTGTTTTCTAACTATAAGGGAACTTCCAATGCAGTGTTTTTCGCCGTGGTGGATGTGAATTACAACGTAACACATGCAGATGTGGGATGTCAATGGCGTCTTTCTGATGGAGGAGTGTTTACTCATACTACTGTGTACACAAAATTGGAGAAAAATCAACTTTAAAATACCAGTATCTCAACCTTTACCCAGAGGAATAAGTGCCGTATCATTTGGTTTCATTGCTTACGATGCCTTTGCCTTCTCGTTCCCTGGGCAGCACCCAAAATCAAGTCCAAAGAGGATTTTTAATTACAGACTGTCTAGGACTCATAGAATCTTGAAAAACGTGTTTGGTATTATTGCAGGTAGATCCAGTGCTTTTCTTACACCACTTTCCCTGAACCCTGACAACATCAAAATTGTTGTGATGACTTGCATTTACTTACTAATTTTCTACACAGAAATGCTTGTGCAAGGAATGCACATTCACCCCTGGGAACATTTGACGTTGAGAAAGCAGAAAATAAAACGTTTGCACCTGGAACTTGGAGACAAGAAACAGCAAAGGAGGGATGTTTTTTAAACTTGAAAATATCCCCAGCAGATCAAATAAGTTTGCACAGGACATTAGAAAGCAGTTTATGGAATACTGTGTTTCTCCAGAGGGGTCAGTCCCATGGCAAGATAAGTAAGCATAAACATAGTCTTTACACTTACCCCTCTGCTGAAATATGTAATGTAATTTCAAGTAATGTTAAATTGTAAAATTTAGCTGTATGCTGTAATACATAAGAAACCTTGCTATGTAAAAATGTGTTACTACTTTTAAAAATATAATAAAAGTATAAAACTAATGGTTTTGTTAAGTAATCCATGTTTCTTATATACCTCAAAAGTCACATAATTTTTAATTTATATGAAAAAGTAGTGAAGAAATAATAAGTAAATAATATCTGTAATGTCACTGAATTGTTCAGTGCTATTATTTCAAAGCTTGTTAATAAATTTCAAACGCTTACTAAATTACTGAATACACTTACGTCCTTCTCTTCTTCAGTGCGGGTACTGCGACTTCCTCAACTCGTTTTGTTGCAACAAAAACAGTAGAGCTTCGTACACAAACCAAGTTGGTTCCTTCAGTGAAGACCCAGTCTTCTTGGGTGCTACAACTTTTTTGTGCTCTCTCCAGAACTGACCTTTGGGGCTGGCCATTTTTTTCAACTTCAGTGGTACTGATTTCATATATTTTGCACGAAAACCAATCGCACCACCTTTTTTATTATAGGTTTTGTGATGTGCACAACGCACACACCACAAACATGCACTGGACTGCAAATCTTCCATATAAGTACGAACTCTTTCGTCCGACATGTTAACCGCTCAAATTCTACAAATAAACTACTGACACATTGAAAAAAAATAAGAGTGTACGCAGACACGTCCAGACCTGTAGACTTTGTCTGCTGCTTTCCACCCTGGCCGACAGAAAACAGACACTTTCTGCATACAAATAATTTGTCTCGGTTCAGTACAGGGACATTTCGCAAACATTCCAAGACTTTTACGTAAGTGTGAACGAGGCTTAATAAACCACCTTCCAAAAAACTGTCTGGTACAGAATATGGTGACCCGCACTGTCCAATAATCCTTTGCAGGTATTTCATACACCGCTACCAGATAAAGCACGGTTAGAAGTTATACACAAGGTGTAACACACATTATACAGCATACACTAAACTCGTAATTTTCGTGAGGGAAGGTATGCACAAATGCGTACAATATGGCGACCAACTACAACGGGCACAACTTCTCTGCTAAAGGATAATGACTTTACAGCAAATCGAAACACTCACTTGAGCCGGATTTCCTTGATCTTCCTCTCCTTGCCCTGAAGTCTGCGACGGCAGGCCGCTTTTCTCTTTCTTGGTCTTTTCTATTTTTTTACCCGTTTCTTCCAGCTTCTTTGCTATTTCATCGGCAGTCGTGAACTTTTTCCCTTTCGCTTTCTTACGATCTTTCTTTGCAAAGAAATCATCCAAATCTGCCATCTTGTACGCCTCCGTATAGGCTGAAAAACTAAATTCGACTAGGCGATTCTACAGTACAAACGTACGGTTAAATTTAATACGAAATTGCATACGAACTTCCACATGTGTACCACTTTTATCACCCGGAAATCATTCTGAAATTATGCAGTCAAAGTAAGTTCCGTCGAAATTGTTTTCTTGAATAAATGGGAAAACTATATCATAGAACGAATAAAATTTCAGTTTTATGAATATAATTCAGTAGCTATGTATGATATTACAGAGATTAATACGAAACGAAGTTAACTATGTTCTTACATCCGGTTCAGTGCTTGTACATGCCCATATGTGTAACGGGGCATAGCGAGCGCAGCTTCTTCCTCCATCTTACGATTATTTTCTAAATCTAATGTCACCTATCGACAAAGAGGGTCAACTATGACCTCAGGCGTGCGCCGCTATGTTGCTCCATGCGTAGTGCAAGCATATTGCATAAGTAGTGAATGTACAGTCAACGGAAGACTGAGTGGTCAATGGCGTGCAAGGTAGTGGACGTAAGGTGCACAACGAAGCGAAGACCATTCTCGTGTGTATGCGGCAGGAGTTGAGTGTGGTGTGCTGTTGTATGTGATTTTTCTTTGGCGGGACAGCATATCACGATGAGGGTATCAACGAAGGTTTCAGCGAACATTACCAAAATGGTAGACTTTTATTCGCAATTTAACCCGTCTCCACTCTCCATTAAGCAGTTCATTGATTTTGGTAAGCTATGCGGACGCTTATTTTGCATTGTTTCTTGGTAAATTACTTTGATGTTGTTATTCAAGTGATGTGTGAAAATACTTATGACAAAAGGGGCTGACCAATTATGTGTTATGGAGGTGCGTGCGGTCGTTTTCAGTTCGCAATAGTTTTGAAGTTCCGGGCTGTCGTGCTTTTAATTACTCGATTTGAAGGGCCACAGTTATCAGTTTTGGAGCCCAAATGGTACCTGATGGATCAAATTCCCTGAATATGAAGACAGCGTATTCCTGCGAAATGGTAACAACTTAACAGCGTACACGGTTGATGTAACACACGAACCCAATCTTCACTCCCGCTTGGCAACCAAAATATCTCACAGCATGCAGCTTTGTGATTGTATGTATTCAATAAACAAAGACACTGCGTTACAGTGCGAATATTTAGTGGAATCAGAGGCTTTCGTCGCTTAAAAACAGACGTATGTACCTTGACGTGTGTCAATAACCAACTCGTACACAGAATTCAATAACAATTGGCATTCAAGTCCCTGTTTACGCCGACGTGTTTCAACGCATCACAGTGTCATCCTCAGGGGGTGCTTGCTCTAAGAACACAAAAACAACTTTTAAAAACTTTCGAAGTCTTAAAACACACAACACAGTTCTTTAGTTGTTCGTAAACACTATTTTCATGTCACACGCCCCAACGCACATTGATTTTTCCGAAGACTGTAACACGTTGTAGAATGAGTTTTCTTGAGGGGTTGTTGTATAATACACGCATCACGATATTTGGCCCACAACCCCTCAAGAAAACTTATTCTACAACGTGTTACAGCTTCCGGAAAAATCAGTGTGCTTTAGCGCTTGTGATGTGAAAATAGTGTTTATGAACAACTAAAGAACTGTGTTGTGTGTTTTAAGACTTCGTAAGTTTTTAAAAGTTGTTTTTATGTTCTTAAAGCAAGCACCCCCTGAGGATGACGCTATGATGTGTTGAAACATGTTGGGGTAAATAGGGACTTGAATGTCAGCTGTTATAGAATTCTGTGGACGAGTTGGTTATTGACACACGTCAGGTTGAACAGGTACTTGCACAGTATGAACAGTGTAAAAAATAGATGCATCTTACTTGCACTAGGCACTTAATTTAAACCATTTTCGTAATTCAGCAGTGGCTACTGTGAAAACTGTCACAGCCGTTAGACTCCAGAACTAACAGTCTTCCTACTCCAGGTTAGTAAGCTAATTGCTTCTTGTTTGTAAGACGGACTGATTAGTGAATATTTTATGTAAACTAAGTGTCACAACAGCTGCGTCTTTCGGTTTCCCCAAGCAAGTGAATTTTAAAGTATTCGCTTAAAATGTTTATAAGAGTAATTAATATATGTACACCCATAGAGTACCGATAATTCGAAGCTGCATTTTGGACTATTTTGTTGCAGGCGTGTACACTATGCAACCCTACTATTTTTAATCATTTGACCAATTTTTGTGAAATTCAGAATTGAGAATTTTTCCTAATCTAGTAATGATGCATAGAAGAAGTATGCTGTTTTATATTTCGTGGAATATGCAGAATTAATTCATTCGATTTAAAGTAAACTGGAGGTTAGGCTCAAGATTTGAAGCTCCGGTTATCTATTCAAATGTTGTAGAACATACAAAAGTTGTCGTGTCTTTTAAAATGTTTTGCAGCGCATATCTAAGTAAACAACGAAGCTACTTGATGAGAACCCAGATGAAGACTTGCGTAACAGACATTGTTGGCCACTCATGACGCAGTTGATGTGGTCAGTTCAAAGCAGTAGTTCCCAACCTCAGGTCGCGACCCAAATCAGCGTCGCGGGGGACCTGATGTAGGATCGCGAGAGGGTTTTGTAGAGAACTCGATAAATATGAA
Source organism: Coptotermes formosanus (assembly GCA_013340265.1). NCBI lineage: Eukaryota > Metazoa > Arthropoda > Insecta > Blattodea > Rhinotermitidae > Coptotermes > Coptotermes formosanus. Next base: position 468,588 of record BLKM01000452.1, read on the forward strand.
AAAAAAAATCAAAATTTGAATCTAAATTCAAACCAGGGTCGAGAAACTGTAGTTATTGAATCTGTGTTTGTCAGTTTTAAACTAACATACGTAAGTGGCAATATTATGTAATGTTAAAGAAAAAGCATTATTATTAGTTCATTTCTGGTAAATATCACTGACTATTGCCGTTTCCGTGTTAGGGTCGCAGGTCACATACCATTTGCTACTTTAGGGTCACATATAAAAGGATGGGAACCGCTGGTTTGAAGTATTCACTTCGTCAGATGAATTATTTGAGATTTTGTATCCCACATTTGTTTTGAGCTTCCTTCACTACAGACCAGTATCTGTTGGCTTACCTCATCAGAGGTAGAGATGTACCACATAGAGCGACAAACTGTTGTTGACAAAAGTATTCAGAAAGAATGACATTACACTACACAGTGCTTTTATTGTGTGTGTTTTGTGGAATGTACATCATATCAAAAGCATTTGAGGGAAAAGTGTAGAACTTAATGACACACGTTTTGCGTTACTTTTCAAATGATTAACCACGCTTAAGAAGTTTGATATAGTCAGTTTACTATTTCAAGTGCATAAATAAAGTTTAAGAGTCAGGGGCCCACTCGAAGGGGGGAGGACTGCAATCCGGCAGCCTCCCTAAACCCCCCAAAACCGAAATTTAAAAAACACAGATTTTGTAGACACGATTATGTGAAAAGTTTTACGTGATTTACCCTCCAGCCGAAATCAGCCACTGAAATCGGCTGATGACTAGTACATTGGAATTTTGAAAAGTAAATTAATAAAATTAAAAAATCAAGAAGACAGGACACTGTGATTGAGTCATGGAACATGTAGTTATATTTTTATGTGTATAAATGCAGTTGCAAACAGTGTTGTGTTACAGTTATAGTTGCGACATTATTTTTATAACATAATTTTTAAAACGAAACGTAAATTATATATAGCCTCAGGGTCAGCCTCCGCCAGCCAAAAATTCTGGGTGCGCACATGTTAAGAGTATATAGTGCACCAGGAAGAACTGTTTAGGTTAAATTTGTCGACGCGTTTTGGAGTTGACAGCCCAGACTTGCGGACTGCATGCGCCGGCAGGGGCAGGACATTTTTCTCCAAAACGCCCCCACCGGCTTTAGGACCTACCCAGCCCCTGTTCAACGGGTAACGGGGTTCGTTGCCTGGGGTAAAGTAGCCGAGGCGTGAAGTTCACTACTCACCTCTGTTTGTTGCCGAGAATGAGTGCAGCTTTGCATCTTCTCCTTGTGCCTTAAAGGCGTGGACAGGGAGAATTTTTTACCCAATAAGCGATTTTGAAGATTAAATACAAGTATATAGGCATCGACTTCGTGTTGTTCAAGATTCTGTGCAGGAAATACCGTCAGCACAACTATTTATTTGATGTTTATTTTTAATCAAGGCTACGTATTTCGACTGCATGCATTCATTTTCGGGCCATTCTTGTAATAAAAATGTTTTGTCACTAACTGAAATCTCAGTTTGACAATTATTGTGAGCTAAGAATAAAATGAAATAAAATAAAATATTAATTGCTTATAAATATGGTTAAAACTGGTAAAATTCTCGGGTGCTGGTGATCTAACTTCTGCGTGGCGCACAAGGGTATTCAGGTTGTGCCAGTGGCCACATACACATACGTAACGTCCATCTTAACCCTTTAAAGACGAAGCGTATCTGTTTTATATAAGGCCTCAGTGCGTACCGCGCTGTAAACACTCTACACTTCGGTTATAAAAACCAATCTCTTAATGTTGTATAAGGCAAAAGTTGCTGTTTGTTCTGACATCCGTACAAAATACATAAACGCAATGTGGGCACCACGTAGAATTTTTTAATGTTAAACCTGGCGGTATGTAAAGTTACCGCTAGGCTTTAAAAGGTTAAGCAGCAGTAATAATGTTCCAGTGACATCCAAGTCGCAGGAACCACATCGGATTCTGAAGCTTCCATTCATAAGCGCAATTGCATAACCTTTATACGAGAACCATTGAAGAAACATAGTTCGAACACGGATACAACTTAGTTACGACACAACTTACACTGGCACAACCTGAATACCGTTGTTCGTCACGCAGAAGTCAGTTCACAAATAACCGAGAATTTTACCAGATTTATAAGCATTTACTATTTTATTTTATTCTTGGCTCACATTAATAATTGTAAAATTGAGATCTCAGTTAGTGACAAAACTTCACCTTTTATGTTTTAATACAAGAATGGCCTGAAGATGACTGCATGCAGTCGAAACATGTAGCCTTGATTGAAAATAAACATGAAATAAATAGCTGTGGTGAAGGCATTTCGTTCATAGAATATTGTTCCAATATCACAACGGTATGACTGGCATAAACTTCATGTTCGTCGATGGTATTCTCTTTTGTATAAGGACACCAGCCGAACATTAATTTGTACAAGTAATATTCGAAGTAAGAAAGAATATAAACGTGATAAATACACAACAAGCAAGAATTATCCATCTTTACACAAACACCAAGGAGAAATTACTTAAAAACTAATGCAGCAATATGGTGCAGTACAATGTGCAGAATCAACCATTTAACCATTAACCCTTTAAAGACGAAGCATATCTGTTTTATATAAGGATTCAGTGCGTACCGCACTGTAAGCACTCTCCACTTCGGTTATAAAAACCAATCTCTTAATGTTTTATAAGGCAAAAGTTGCTGTTTCTTCTGAGATCCACACAAAACACATAAACACAATGTGGGCACCACGTAGAATTTTTTAATGTTAAACCTGGTCTTATGTAAAGTTACCGCTAGGTTTTGAAAGGTTAAAGTTAACGGAACCACTGCACAAACAGTGCATCGAAAAAAAAATGTAAAAGTCGTAATATTCCGTTTTATGTTTTCTGGGAAAGATATGGCCGTTGGTACGTTTGTTGTTGCGTGTTCTGAATTTGACACAGTAGCGCCAAGAGATGCCGATTCTGTCTGCACGTGAGGACTGTCGTCTGTCCGTAAGTCAGTCCGTCAAGTAGCAAAACACCGCACGTGGTGTTGGCCGGTACGTTGTCGCAATAAATTGCCGGGAGCGGGCGGCTACAGGAGTCACACGCGCGAAAGTGAGTGTTCAACACTATTAATGTTGCCACAGGCCCACAGTTTCCGAATATGTCTGCTTTTTTTCTTCCCAGCATTTGTATTAACCCTTTAAAGACGAAGCGCATCTGTTTTATATAAGGACTCAGTGCGTACCGCGCTGTTAACACTCTCCACTTCGGTTATAAAAACCAGTCTCTTAATGTTTTATAAGGCAAAAGTTGCTGTTTGTTCTGAGATCCGTACAAAACACATAAACGCAATGTGGGCACCACGTAGAATTTTTGAATGTTAAACCAGGTCGTACGTAAAGTTACCGCTAGGCTTTAAAAGGTTAAATGGCTTCTGTTGTTGTTCGCGTACTGTTGACATCTTTCCTCCATCTTAACTCTAAAGGCCAATGAGCGAGGAATATTTTTGTCTGCAGTAACTTTATGGTCTCTATGTAAAGTTTCAGCCACAGAAATCTGCCGCGGCGCAGAGACGGCAGTGGTAACTTTCCTCTACTCAGCCACCGTCGGTCTTCCATCACCACAGCTGCTACGTACGTACCTCAAGCACTGTGTTTCTAGCCACGACATTGTTAGCATTTACTTGTCTACACGTCTGGAAAGTCTTTCCTAACGTGATGCGAGCGTGGCAGCGTAGTGCTGAAGGGCATTTAATACGTGTCAGCGAAGTTAGCGGTGTGAAAACGTGAAGTAGACTGACAACGTGGCAAACATGGTGCCGTAATCCCCTCTTATTTGCTATGAGCCAAACCCCCTGTCGAAGACATTGAGATGTTACAAAAGTTTGTGAACCAATGCACATGTAAATATTAAATATTAAAATTACCAATATTTTACAAACTTTTGTAACATGTCAATGCGTTTATTCTTCGTAACGCAACATCCTGAGGATGGCCACACAACTGGCTGAAACATGTAGCTGTTCTTACTGCGTTTATAATATACAGTCGAACCCGGTTGTAACAACATCGGTTTATACGACACCTCGTCTATAAAGTCAGATATTCTGTGGTACCAATTAATTCCTCGCTGTTAACCATAACATTATACTCCTGTGTTAGAACAACGCTCGCATATAACGACACAAAATAGCAGTTCCTTTCATGACGTTATAACCGAATTCGACTGTATTTTCGTAAACTTGTGTGTATTTGTTTGTTTTAGTTGTCATATCTAACTGTTCAATGTACGGTTATGGATCATTTCAATATATAACGCCTTTATTCGGTGTAACATTGATTCATCCTGTCAGTAATACAGTTTATGTTTTTGTGCTGCGTAATATCTGTGGAATGACGTTATTTATGACTGTGTGGTCAAGTACCGTTCATAAGCATTCTACTGACGCACGTTTAAGAGCACGAGACTCTCTTTTCGCAATACTTTTGATTTCCATGCCATCTCGTGACGATTTTTCCCATGCCAAGTGTGACGTCAGACCCATCCCACAGCTGTTGGCAGAGCGATGCATAAGATCAGCGAGATAGCCATTTGGTGGACATAAGGCATCCAGGTGGTCGGTATGTCGCTCAAGACCAAGTCAGCCTTTCCCAAAGACATACGACAGCATTCAATATCCACTGCATAAACATCTGTACATTTTGTTGCAAATTTATTTTACGTTAGTTATATTTAACAAAAGCCGATCCCAGTGGCCGCACGCTCTAAGGCGTAGGTCTGCGGCCGAGCGCTTGCTAGGATCGTGGGCTCGAATCCCACCGGGGGCATGGATGTTTGTCTCTTGTGAGTGTTGTGTGTTGTCAGGTAGAGGTCTCTGCGACGGGCCGATCCCTCGTCCAGAGGAGTCCTACCGACTGTGGTGTGTGTCTGAGTGTGATCAAGTGAAAATAAACAACCTCGACACCTGCTGTGAGTAGGCAGAAGAGGTAAGGACTACGAAACGAATATTTAACCCTTTAAAGACGAAGCGTGTCTATTATATATAAGGACTCAGCGCGTACCGCGCTGTAAACACTCCACTTCGGTTATAAAAACCAGTCTCTTAATGTTTTATAAGGCAAAAGTTGCTGTTTGTTCTGAGATCCGTACAAAACACATAAACGCAATGTGAGCACCACGTAGAATTTTTTGATGTTAAAAACCTGGTCGTATGTAAAGTTACCGCTAGGATTTAAAAGGTTAACAAAGCCAAGCCTGGTGGCCGCGCTGTTTAAGGCGTAGGCTTGTGGCCGCTCGCTTGCTGGGATTGCGGGTTCGAATCCCGGCGGGGTCATGGATGTTTGTCGCTTGTAAATGTTGTGTTTTGTCCGGTAGAGGTCTCTGCGATGGGCCGATCCGTAGGCTAGAGGAGTCCTACTGAGTGGGCATGTGCCCATGTGTGTGATCAGGTGAAACAATAACCGTCTACACCTACAGTGAGTGGGTAGAAGAGGCACGACTAAAACTAGATATGAGTAAAAGTTCCTTACATTTTCAAGTAGTCTTAGCAGGGAAATTAGACACCGAACCTCAACTTCCTCTTTGGGTTTCATGTATACCGGCGGTGGCCGCAATGTGGCTCGCGTAACTGTCATTTAAAAACAATATTTAAGGTGATTTCCATGAACAGAGACTGGCCGTAAATGAGACTTTAAAATATATTCCATAGAAAGGTGACCCATAACGGACTTAAATTGTACTGTGCATGATTTCAGGCTTACGCCGCGGTGTGAATAAGATCTTCGCTCTTCTGGGATGTTACGCAGCGTAGATTGGTAGTTACTTACGTAACTAATTACCAATCTAACTACCAATCTACGCTGCCTAATATCCCGGAACAGCGAAGATCTGTAACTGAAATTGACATCTTGTAATTCGAGTGACCGAAATAAGTACTCAGACGCGCATCCAGAATTTTTCCTTCCCGCCCCCCCCCCCCCCCCCCCACCCTGAGGCTATGGATAATTTGTGTTTGATTTTAAAATTATGTTATAAAAATCATGCTGTAAGTACAACATAACACTGTTTGCAACTGCACTTATATACATACGAATATAACTACATGTTCCATGACTCAATCACAGTGTCCTATATTCTTGTTTCTTTTTTAATTTTATTAATTTCTTTTTCAAAATTGTAATGTACTAGTCATCAGCAGATTTCATGGCTGATTTCGGCTGAAGGGTAAATCACGTAAAACTTTTGATATCATAATATCTACAAAATCTGTGTTTATTAAATTTTGATTTTGGGAGGTTTGGGGGTCTGCAAGCCGGCCGGCCCCCCCCCCCCCCCCCCCCCCCGCCTTGCGTGCGCCCCTGTAAGAAATAGACCTGTAGTTGACTATGTGTATTCTCAGTTCCGACTTGTGTAAACTTTGACCTGCGCTTGACCTTGCGGCAAGTAACAATTGCGCAAGTCGGAGAGTTTATTATTTATTTCGACACTACGGTCTCAGAAATTCATACCGCTTTATGAAGTAACCAGCAACGCATGTCTGACAGACAACCGTTCCCTTTCCACCCCGTTCTTTCGTGTATACAGTCTTACCAGTGTTTCCATATAAGCTTTTTGGCTCTTTGTAGGCTTCTGAGTGTTCCTTTACAGTAAAATGCGTATGTCTAGTTCAGGGGTCAGACACGTGGCTTGCCAGTTTTTAGGCACGTTCTCGTAGTCGCGGAAAGCGCCCGTTACCTCCTTCATGTCCCCCAGTCTGTACGCATGTATCAACGTGGGTCCCACTGGACGTATTTTCATGAAATTTATAGTGGGGACAGTAAAAGAGATCGAACTTATGCACAATGTTATTGTTTATTTATAAACCTTTGTCTTTTAGTTCCACAACATGTTTCGGCAAATAGCTATGCCATCATCAGGGCGGTATTATTACAAATAGCATAAGATGTGCATTAAATGGAAATTATAAAACGGTAAAACAGTTAAAAATGTTAAAAACTTGTGTAAAATTCTTTGTAATAATACCCCCCTGATGATGGCATAGCTATTTGCCGAAACATGTTGAGCTAAAAGGCAAGGGTTTATAAATAAACAATAACACTGTGTGTAAGTTGGATCCCGTTTACTGTATTGATCATATGCACGGAAATGAATAACATAAAGTTATAGTGGGGACTTTATGAAAATCTGTCGAGAAAATCCAAATTTGGTTAAAACCTGGCAAAAATATCAGACACACTGCATGAAGACTTAAGGAAGATTTATTGTTGCCTGCGACATTAAATCGCCATGAACGCCCTCTCTTCGAGTGAAATGCTATCATGTTCTTTAATATTGTCTTATTTATCTTGTATAGAATATTTTAATCCTGTTGTGACTGTATGTAGTATGTATTTAAAATAGACGCTATACCTTTTATGCGACAGATTTTAACAACGCAGCCTACAGCAGAGTGTGGAACCATACAAATAATGGCCTGTCAGTGACGATTGGTTTTAGATTTGGCAGCCTGTGCCCCCTGAGGATGGTGCACTGGCACCGAAACATGTCGCAGCTTTATATATGACACGTATATCTGTGAATATTAGAGTCAAGTTGGTTGGTGTAATGAATCGACTATGCCATCACGCTCTTCGAGTTCCGAGGAGGTATAAACATTACGCGAACGCGCCACAGTGGGACGTTATAAGTACATTGCCTATTCTGTTAAAAGGACAGCACCTTTGCGCGCTTCCGATTTTGCCATTGCATTGCAGATTGTTAAAGAATTATAAACTGACTCGTATTTTAAACATTATACTTTTTATCGTTTTGGTGATGGAGACTGCGTTTCGGAAAGTAAGTTCATATCCGTCATCCTGTAAAAGCAGGACCCTCATTTCGGCCTATCATATGTCTTCGGAGATAGTATGAGATGGATTTGTCTGCTGGCCGCGAATATTGAGCATGCGTTTCAGAGGGGTTTTATGCAGGAAAGTAATGGGCAAATGAAGGTACATGACTAATCCAGGTTGGACTGTGACAGAAGGAGCTTCATTGCATTCAGACTGTTGGGTGAAGTACACCAAATGTTCCTCAAACCCTTAGTTAACTACAAATTGACTGAAATGTGAAACAATCACAGTCTGAACGATTAGATCTTCTGTCTTGTGAGATGTAGCAGGGCGTTGGTTTGTGGTTTGTGGGACTGATAATGTCCAAAAACGTCGGTAACAAACAGTCATTGCCACGCAACATCCCAGAGTAGCGAAAACCTCAGTTATACCGCCGCGGAATCCACGAACTTCGCATAGGTTAATATTGTTTTAGCTTTATGTCAGTTCGTTAAATGACCTCCAGTATAAGATGTTTCGTAAGTTTAGGCCTGTCTGTGAATGGGACTGTTGATGAATTAGACACGACGTTTCGTTATACCGAGACGTTTCGGAAAACCGATGACTAAAACAAAATTTTGAATCCGTAATATTCAGCTGAAGCGGCCCTGAAATTTGGTAGTGAAGCCTGGGTGCTGAAGAAAAGAGATGAACAAAGACTGGAAGCAGTACAAATGAAATTTTAAAGGCATTTAGTTTGATTTACTAAGTTAGACAGGGAAAGAAATCAATCCGTCAGGGAGAAACTTGGAGTGCAGAACATTGTTTTGGAAATAAAACAATACCAACGAGAGTGGCTGCAGCACGTAGAAAGAATGGACACAGACAGGATACCCAAACAGGCACTGAAATATAGGCCAAAGGGGAAGAGAAGCATAGGACGCCCAAGGAAGAGATAGAAGGACCAGCTTCACCTTGAGGGACAAAGAACAGGCACTACGCCTAACACTTCACAGCTCGTCGTCGTGGCGGCGGCGACGGCGGCGGCGGCGGCGGTGGTGGTGGTGGTGGTGGTGGTGGTGGTGGTGGTGGTGGTGGTGGTGGTGGTTCGTTACTTTCCAATCTGGGGCGATTCTCGATTTTTAGGCAGGTTAGCAAAGTTGCTACAATTGACTACTAACTTCGTCATGTGCATCTGTCTGTCTGTCCCTCCCTCCTTCCCTCCCTCCCGCAAGTGGCAACTCCGCAGCCACTGAACGGATTTTCGTGAAACTGCATATTGAGAATTTCTTTTAAAGGCTAATCTGCCCGGAAAACTCAGGTTTTGTTAAAATTTGACAAAAATATCGGGCACTTCACATGAAGGCCTCAGTACGTTTGTGATAATATCTCGCTGAATTCTTCCCGAAATAACAAAGTTTCAGAAAAAACTGTAGATAAGATACGCATTTCATTCGAAATGATTTTGTTTTTCGAAAATCGTGCCGTTTACGACATAATTGCGTAAAATGCGGAAGATACAGACCATAGGTAATAGAACAAAATATGACGGTTAGAAGATTCGATTTACTTGTTTGGTAATTCAGAGAAAAATACACAGATTAATAGTGTTTAATATGTACTTATCTATATTGCTTTTGATGTGATGAAACTTGAAGGTCAAGGTGCATTTCGAATCAAGGCTAGTTAAGGCAAAAATACACAGTCATCATATTTAATATTTGTTGCTGTATGCTTCATATAATTACATAATCGTATTACGTCACAACGCGTACATTGAAATGTTGTGTGGTGTGACGTAATAGTAATTGCGTAACTGTGGGTAGTGACGTCACGGTCCTGTTCGATTACAGATGTTTATAGCCATTTGCGTGGTGCATATTTCGGAAAACAGAAAAGTGCAATCATAGTATTGCTGTTTATTACTTATATCTAAGCCGACCCCAGTGGCCCCGCGGTCAAAGGCGCAGGTCCGTGGCTGAGCGCTTTCTGGGATTGTGGGTTCGAATCCCACCGGGGGTATGTATGTCTTTCTCATGTGGGTGCTGTGTTTTGTCAGGTAGAGGTCTCTGCGTAGGGCTGATCACTCGTTCAGAGGAATCCTACCGAGTGTGGTGTATCCGAGTGTTATCGTAAAGCTTCGATAATGAGGAGGCCGTGGCCCACTAGGGGATGTTACCCCAATGGCGGGAAAAACTTATGTCTATGAATATGAAATTTGTAATGTGGATTGATTAATGAATATACGTACAAACTTACGAAATATTGTCTGTACGTAAAAATTTACAACAGAACCAACCTGACGCTGCGTAATAACATAAAAGGGCGAATACCTCCTGTATACCGCAATGGAAGCCTCAAATCTCGCAATATATTCTTTCTATTCCGTGGACAGTTCCGCTCGCTGCCTTTTGTGAATACCCGCAGATTCCACTTCACGGCACTTTTTGCGACCAGGTTTTCTGTTCGATATCATTAGTAATTTATTCTCCTTTTTGTTCGCAACCACTGTTCTTTCTTCCAGTAACTGTGAAGAACACATCTGATGCCCAAAGTCCTCAACAGAGTTGTGTGTAATGCTTTCGGAAATAACACTCGTATCTAACAAGACAGGCGTCTGAAACGTTTGAAACTGTTTCCGTGCTGTTAGATTTGGGCTTACTGAAATGCATTGATTCCTCTGACTCCGTATCACTTCACGTGGCAGTATAGTTTAAGGGCAAGTGTGCAGTGGCAATCAGTAGCTGTACACAAACAAACAAGAGAATGTTTCGTTTAGTCCAGTGTTTCGCAGCAAATTTTATATTATTCGGACAGTGCATATTCTTACAATCATTGCAGCGACCAAGCACATGCACTGGACAAAATACATTCTTAAGGTATTAGAAAAACAAAAACCCTACATGTTTAGGCACCGAGGTGCCATCATGAGGGAGCCTTTCTGTACAAACGTATGTAGATCCAACACACCAATCTAGTCATTAAGTCGCCTTTACAGAAGTGATGAAAATATTAAGACATTAAAATTCTAAGATTAATTTTACGTATCTTAGAATTTTCGTAGTCCTTCCCTCTTCTACCTACTTGTTCACAGGAGGTGTAGCGGTTTTTTTTTTCACTTGATCACACTCAGACACACACCACAGTCGGTAGGACTCCTCTGGACGAGGGATCGGCCCGTCGCAGAGACCTCTACCTGACAACACAAACACTGTACAAGAGACAAACATCCATGCCCCCGGTGGAATTCGAACCCACGATCCCAGCAAGCGCTCGGCCGCAGACCTACGCCTTAGACCGAGCAGCCACTGGGATCGGCCGTCGTAGAATTTTACTGTTTAATATTTTAGTCACTTGTGTAAAGGCGACATAATGACTAGACTGGTGTGTTTGATCTACATCCCTTTGTATTGAACGGCCCCCTGGTGATGGCATCTCGGTCCTGAAACATATAGGGTTTTTTATAATAGCTTACGAATATATTTTATTCAGTCTAGTTTCTTGACCAACTAAATGCACATAATGTTCATTTATATATTACTTATGTCGCTGCGACATGTTTCGGCGTCTAAAACGCCATCCTCAGGAAGCACGTAATGCAAAACTTAAAATCCAATTTTAAAAGGACAAGCCACTTGCTCATGGTCTTTTGACAATTGGATTTTAAGTTTGGCATTACGTGCTCCCTGAGAATGGCGTTTTAGACGCCGAAACAAGTCGCAGCGACAAAAGTAATATATAAATGAACATTATGTGCATTTAGTTGGTCAAGAAACTAGACTGTAATTCTTATAAAAATGCACGGAATATACAACCTTAAAAAAGCATATTAGTCAGTTGTCTGGTGTAATAAGTGTCACAGCAATTCGTATCTGTGATTATGTAAATAAAGAAAATATGATTACTACTAAACAAATATATGTACAACAGCTGTTAGACAATAGAGCATATATGAACATTTAACACGTATGCATACTAACAGTTAAGCGTATCAAACGACTAACATCGTGTAGATTACAACATAAGTACAGTGTTATAGAAATTAACTCTTGACATAAGAGTAGTTTTAATTGCGAGAAACAAAACCACACTAGTAAAATGATGGTAATTTTATTTAATTGTATTCTAATTTCTGTATTTTAAATAATCTTAAATGAAAGTGACGTATACATTATGTATATAAAATCACACGCGTAAAATTATGTAGACCCTACATAATTATATGTACGTTTATTCATTCTTCTGTGTATTGCATTTCATGTTGCCCGCATGTGCATCAAATTTTGCCGAAGTTGCCAGCATCGTATCATAGGTTGAGCGGACCTGGTCCAACTGAAGTGCCTCTCATGGTGGGGTGTAACAGGAGACGTCCTTAATTTTGACGACCGCCTTACGTGAATACGTGCCCACGTCTCAGTGTGCACGAGCGTTAGCATCCGTGCTCTGTTCGCATGCACAATTCCCGTTTACGCTTGATTGTCTTGTTGCATAACCATCAGGAACGTGCAGTGTTGGTCATCTATATATATGAAATGATGAAGATTGAAGCGAGAGTTTTTGGTCCATGGCGCGACAGTCCGTAGAGGGCCAGGGCTTCCTTATTGTCGAGGCTTCACTATCACACTCAGAACACACACAGTAGGACTCCTCTGGACGAGTGATCAGCCCGACACATAGACCTCTACCTGACAACACACAACAGTAACGAGAGACAGACTTATATGCCCCCGGTGGGATTCGAACTAGGGCTGTGGAGTCGGTACATAAAACCTCCGACTCCGACTCCTCAATTTTTAAATCTCCGAATCCGACTCTTACACCGACTCCTTCATAAAAGCTCAATATGTATTATATGATAATGATAAACCTACTGAAGTGAAAAAGGGTATCATAAGACATTTCATGAACACCACGTGAATCATCGGGCGACTTTTTAGACTTGTAACCTACATTTAAGTATAAGTGTAATGGTTGTTGTAATTAGTATCTATTTAAGATTTTATATCGAGGTCTGAGTTGGAGTCGGTACATTTTTACCGACTCCGACTCGGAATCCGACTCCACCCAAAATTCCTTCCAACTCCGACTCCACAGCCCTGATTCGAACCCGCAAACCTAGCAAGCGAGCGGCCACTGGGATCAGCTCAAGCGAGATAAGATGATTATTAAGGCAAACAAACAAAGCATGGCCTGCATAGGGAACGTGGCCTGCATCTGTAACTGGTATGACAGAATACATTATAAAAAAACTCAAGCCATTTTTACTCATAATTCAAATTACGCTGATTCTAATTGTAGAGGAGCGAACGCGCCATGTGTCTGTAGCTACCTTGTGCATACATCTCGCAACTTGGTTGTAAAACAGAAGTGCGCAGTTTCTGAGAAACTTTTGTAAAATTAGAATTTGATTCCGTAATGCGCACATCTCGTGCTAGAAACGTAGCCTAAAATAATAACCAAACGTAAAATTGTTTCTTTTGGCGTGAAGTGTTCATTCGCCTTAACCCCCCCAAGTTTTGGTTTAGAATTGCCTCTTAAAAGTGCAGCAGTGCAGTTCCTGTGTTCGCGACCTTGCACCTGTGTTGACGTCATATTTGTATTTTGGACCTTCGTTTTTGTTGCAAGGCAAACAAACGAGGACACACACTGTGCTCTGCCTCTATCTGCAGCGCAGTGTTGTTAGGTAATAGACACTTGACATTCACGTCACGCGGCAAACATTTCTGGTATAGTTGTCGGTTACAACCAGTGTAACCCAGATATGCTGGCAGGGCAGTGAACCGGGTCTCTTATCACCGACATGCTTGCAAAGCGGCGGAGGAAATGTGACTTTTGTATTCGTCTTGTTTGTCCTGTGGTATAGCTCGACTGCTTTCGGACAGATTTGAGTGAAAACTGCTATTTGGGATTCTTTATGTTCAAGTCTTTTTTTAAATTCAGACAAAAATAACAGATACTTTACAGTAAAACCTACTCAGTCGGTGTGGGATTTGTGGTGGACAAAGTGACACTAGGACAGGTTTTTCCCCGAGTACTTCGGATTTCCCCTGTTAATGTCATTCCACCGGTGCTCCATTACACGGGAAAGCGAAAAAAAAACATCATAGGGTTGCACAGTAAGCCTCAAAGTTGCGGTGCGTCCGTATCATTTGCTGCGGGGCCCTTAAAAAAATACCTATTCACTTTTATGAATACTGTTCCTTACTCCAGAGAATGCAGTTGACCTGCACAACGTGGGTAGAGTCCTTTAACATTCGCGATAACGGTCGGAGGGAAACATACATACCCAGTCAAAAACATGAGTCTCTATCAGTGCATTACCTTTCGCTGCCCACCATTTGGTTTATAACAAGCCTAAAGTAAAATGTGTGCACAGTTGTAACAACATAGAACACTGCAGAAAACGATTGTATTATCTCACACGCACAAAACACGATTGCATTTCAGCCGAATGTGTTTGAAACTGGAATACATCGGTTACTGGTCACACAAGGGACGGTCGTCATTCTCCAGCGCAAACTGCTGCCAAGGTCAAATGCAAATTCCTCAGTCAGTATCAGTGCTTTTGTTACTGACGTTACAGCGGTTGCGTTGGTTGCCCTTACTCGACGGTTTTAAATGCCCAAAGTACTTCGTGAACCCCCCCCCCCCCACCCGGCCAGGAATTTAAATTCCTCCTATGCAGCAGTTCCCAATATTGATTGCATAAATTACATTCTTTAAAATTGTAAAGTCAAAATGAGCACTGGATTTTTAAGAAACAGTTTTTTATAAGTACACAAACTTTTGGATAACTGTTATGTAACAGTTTTTAGTGTATTTGTTTTTTTTACATAAGTGTAGTACTACGTATTTTACCGTTTGTATTTACTGTTTGAGATTATGACGGTGTGTGTATATTTGTGTTTTCCCTTGGAACTGTGAAATAGGTACAGCTAGTGAATGTAGAGTTTGCAGTTGACCTTGGCAGTGTTTTACGCTGGGGAAAGCTGACAGTCATTTATACAATTGCTATTATTATTATTATTATTATTATTATTATATTACGGTAATGTACAACGGGGTGGGCAACAGTAACGTTATTGACCGTCATTTGCTTGTGACCAAGAACTGATGTATTCTAGTTAAGGACACATCAGCCTGCAGTACAGTCGTGTTTCGTGCGCGTGAAATAATGCAGTTATTTTCTGTAGTGTTGTGTGTGGTTAGAGCTGTGCATAAATTGCACGTTAGGCTGTCTATGAACGAAACACCTAACAAATGGCGACCAGTGGAAAGCAGGTTGCGCGGTCATACGGACGTCTGTTTTTGACAAGAGCTGTATGTTTTCTTCCGCGACCGTTCTCGCCAGTGTTAAGGGACACTACCCCACACTCTGCAGGTCAAGTGCATTCTCTTGAGTAAAGGACAGTTGTTTATTTTTTCTTCTTGGACTTTTTGGCCCTTGAAAATGGGACCGATACCTTGTCCCGAAACGTCAGTAAAGAATTACCATTCGACGCTGCGTAATACCCCAGAAGAGCGCAGATCTCATTTGTTTGTTTTTTATTACAAGTAGCTGCACATTTTGAAAGCCTAAAAAGAGACGTTACGCGATGAAGATTATTTTGGAGCTTATATTTGACCCAGAACATGGGGAGGAATTTTTAAGGAATGAATATGTAGTTACACCGTGCCATGGTGTACAAACAAGGCTGACTATGGGGCCAGACAGAGAGGGGTGTACAGGAAAGTAACATACACGAAAAGTCATATATTGACAAGAGACTAATATGTGGCTATAGAGAAAATTTGATGAGTGCAATAAGTATCAGCGTTCGTCAACTCAGTAGGGCAAACAGAAAACGTCTCACAAAACAAGTACGTAATAACAATTTAATTTGTCTACGTTTGCTGCAGCATGCTGTAGGCGGTAACGGTTAGACCTACTAATGTAACCACTTTTGGTTACGGATATTGCCTTGGTTAACAATGTCCCTCTTACTATTGTGCTTGCCTTTGCTGCCGTGGTTACCTTGGCTAATTACATTCGTGGTCGCTGTGGTAACGCGAACGCGGCATATGTACTTCACTCTGCGGAAGGTGCTTGCATTTCTTATTGTTTGTCTTATGTGTTGTCTTGCTTTGTGAAAGCGTCGGGTACTTTAACGCCACGTTTTGTTAACCGTTTTATAGAGCCATTGAGAATTTGCTCTTGTTGGCCTACATATTGGTCCCTGTAGCTCAGTAGGTAAGGGAGTTGTTGGCAGGGGCGCACCCACAAGGAGCTGCCGGGCAGCAGCCCCCTGAGCCTCCCAAAACCGAAATTTAAAAACACAGATTTTGTAGATGTTATGATATCAAAAGTTTTACGTGATTTACCCTTCAGCTGAAATCAGCCACTGAAATAGGCTGATGACTAGTACGTTAGAATTTTGAAAAATAAATTAATAAAATTTAAAAAAAACAAGAATATAGGACACTGTGAGTCATGCAACGTGTAGTTATATTCATGTGTGTGTGTGTGTGTGTGTGTGTGTGTGTGTGTGTGTATATATATACGTGTATATATAAGTGCAGTTGCAGACAGTGTTATGTTACACTAACGACATGATTTCTATGACATAATTTTTAAAATCAGACATAAATTATATATACCCTCAGGGTCAGCACCCCGGAGCTGGGGTTACTTGTTCCATTTTAACTTACGAAGTAGCTGACAAATTTTTACGAAAGTTGATACGAAAGATGCCACGAGATGACAACAACGTCGCATTTTTTTTTAATTTCTTGCGATCGACAGTAAGTACATAGCGGGCGTACGAAACTGCAAGGCGGGACGACACTAGCGCCGCTGACTTTAGAATACTGAAAGTATATGTGATAACATCCTGGGGGGAAAATCCATCACTTCTGATAAGGTAGGAATTTTTTAGAATGTAAGATAAGGTGGTGGAATGAAATTTTCCCTTGGCTTTCGGTATGCTGGTGATAACTGAGGAATCACTAGGTGTGAAACTTAGTGCGGAGATTGATGTAGGTAAGGAAATATACGCAAATCAACACTCAGAAACGTGACAACGACGCAGAACTTTGCGATTATGGCTGATAGTTTTGTGTACAGATTCTGTATATAAGTAAGAAATTGCAGTGGAACCCGGTTATAACGACATCGGTTTTTACGCTTTCTCGCCTATAGCGTCAGATATTCTGTGGTACGAATTCTTCACTATCAATCATAACATTATACTCTTCAGCTATAACAACACACGCTTATAACGACACGAAATTTTCAGTTCCTTTCATGACGTTATAGCCGAGGTCAACTGTATTAACAAAAGTTACAAAAAATGGCGTAAATACCAAAAAATCAATATGACTTGAAATCCGTTCTATACGAAATACGGTTCACGAATCTATCGGGGGCCATTTTTAACTCAACTTCCACAAAAAATGTGGAATGCTCCAAGCCGTTCAACCTCGTGGGCAACCATTGAGATTTCCCAGGGAGTGGAGGTAGCCACAACGTGGCATTATTTCTCATTCAGGTTATTTCTTTTGTGAGGTCTTTCTGTTTTAAAAATGTTTTCTGCTTCTTTCTTGATCACGTTTCTGTCTCCTGCAATTGAAGTGCGTATTAACAAACATGTTCCTTTGTCGTTATCCCGGATTATGATGTCCGGTTTGTTAGGAATGGTTCTGTCGCATTGCGCTTGTTGATTACATAATATGGTTACCTTACGTTCATGACTTCGGGCACGCGGTGGCGCAGTTGGTGTCATTGGTGTCACTGGAATTTTTAATTAAAATATTTTTTCCGGCCGCACTTTGGCCCTGGGGTTGACTCAGCCTCTAACAGAAATGACTACCAGGAATATTTCCTGGGAGAGTAAAGGCGGCCGGTGCGCAGGGCTGACAACCTTGCCACCTTTATGTGCCAATTGTCTTGAAATCTGGGAGCCTCAACCTACTGGAACCCTCAAGGCCTGCCCATGCTTCTACAGGGATTACTTGACCTTCGTAAATTGTGTCTAGTAATTTTGGTACATGTTTATACCAGTGTTCATTTTCTAATTTTACCCGCATTTTCTTGCATGTGTTAGGTTGTCGTTATCGCTTTGTGTATCCTTTTACCGATATTGGGCAGGCTGATATAGTGTGGTCTATTGTCTCATCATGTTATTGACAGTCTGTGTTTCACTTTCTTCGCACACTTCTTTGAGGACTTTTTCCATTGTCACCACCGCAAATCAAACACTAAAAACACGACGTTTCGGAAAAAGCTTCTTCCTTCCTCAGGTCCTACTGTTAAAAATCCAGTGTTTTATTTGTGATATACAGCCATTGTCAAGAACAGTGATGTGGCAATAGTCTGTATTTGCTGGCAGTTTCTATTCTCATATCACTATTATTATTATCATTTTGTCTTTATCGTCGTCATCATTGTCATCATATCCTCCGAATCTTCGAGAATCTTCTGTGTTCAGTGTCGAATATCCGTGCGCGAATTGTCCGACGAGATACGCACCAGCAGCGAGTTAGATTCATAGATACGTTGATATACTCGGAGAAGAAATCGTTACTGTTTATCACATTTTATGTTCGTAGTATTTTTCCGTTCATTATTAAACTGCCATATCTGGGAGTGAAACTGTATGCATTGGGATTTATGATGATTCATGTCTGCTTGGATTCAGCGACACCTTGTCGCTGGGTCAGTGTTTTCCGACGTTTCGAATGAACGTAGTGCCTTCATGTTCGTTGTTGGAGGGCACCAAAGAGAATTTTCCTCAGTAACTCTGGTTTATTAATTGTCTTCATTATTATTCTGATTTAGAAGATAAGGTACGAACATATAGCAAAATAAATGGTGTTATACGAAGGAATTTTGGAAAACGACTAAAGAAACAAAGTTAAGAATCCATAATATCACAGCTAAAGCAGCCTTAAAGTTCGGTAGTGAAGCCTGGGTGCTGAAGAAACGAGATGAACAAAGACTGGAAGCAGCACGAATGAAATTTTTAAGACATTTGCTAGGAATTACTAAGTTAGGCAGGGAGAGAAGTCAATCCGTGAGGGAGAAACTTGGAGTGCAGAACACTGTTCTGGAAATAAAACAATACCAGCGAGGGTGGCTACAACACGTAGAGAGAATGGGCACAGACAGGATACCCAAACAGGCACTGAAATATAGGCCAAAAGGGAAGAGAAGCATAGGACGCCCAAGGAAAAGATGGAAGGACCAGCTTCATCTCGAGGAATAAAGAACAGGCACTACGCCTAATACGTCACAGCTCATGATGATG
Source organism: Coptotermes formosanus (assembly GCA_013340265.1). Classification (NCBI taxonomy): domain Eukaryota; kingdom Metazoa; phylum Arthropoda; class Insecta; order Blattodea; family Rhinotermitidae; genus Coptotermes; species Coptotermes formosanus. The sequence goes on from BLKM01000452.1 coordinate 487,676, forward strand.
ATGATGGTGATGATGATGATGATGATCATCATCATCATCATCATCATCATCATCATCATGATTTTGTCTTACGTTTATGGTCTTTTTTCTGTTTTACAAGTAGTTTATGTATTTTGTTTATTGGTGCTGATTTTTAGATTGAGCTGTCGGCTACCAGTGAATGGAATCCAGTTCTTGTTTACGTTTTGTTATTGTTATTAAAACTCGATACCACGGGTCTTGATCTGTTCATTGTACTTGCAGTAATGTATAATAATAATCTTTTTTTCGTGCCCTTCGCTTGAACGTTGATCTGAAATAGAATTTACTGGAATCCTCGGCGTCTGTTTTATCTTGAACTTCGCCCTTGTTTTGATTTGTTTTGTTATTTACATGTACATGTGCTGTCTTTGCAATTGGCCATTGGGCTGTTGAGTCAGCATGTAAATAAATAAACAAAGGACTGGACTGAATTGAATCGTACCAAATCATTACTATTGCTGTGGCGCTCCAATTGGATCGACTGTGACCATCGTGTGATTAAAACCAACTGTCTAACAAGACGACGTTTCGGAGACTGTCCCTACCTCAGTCTTCAGCTAAAAATTGAGGAAGCCTCGTCGTTTGGTCCACTGATAGAGATGAGCTTTGTCTAATCGGTCCAGTGTGGGAAAATCCGTGTCGCTTTTACATGAGAACGGAGACAGCCATTCCTCGAAACGCCGTGTCCTTCCAATGCTGTACTTTAATCGGACAACTGATAAACTCCAATTGGCGTGTCATAGTAATGACGGGAGGAATCATCAATGTGTGAACTGCAGCTGCACTAAAACAGTGACGCTTGCACAGTGGTGAGGCCATTAATGGCGGGGACTGCAGGGACGAGATACAGCTCCGGCAAAGTTCATACGGAGCGCTTCCAGAAAGTAACTGGTTGGGTGTAAAAATCGTTTAAAGGCTTCTTTAAATATCTGTATTGCAACATGTTGGTGCCTGCATTAAAAGTACTTCTCCACACAATTGCCACGTAAATAAGGCACTTGTTATATCGTGGAACTAGCTTTCGTACGCCCTCGTCGAAAAAGGTCGCCGCCAAATCTTTTAGCCAGTCCGTACCAATTTCATGGATCAGAGATCGAGCCATCTGGAAGATATTCGTGTATTTCAGAAATTTAAACTCATCTGTGACCAAAGATGGGCTCGCGTTTCATTCCTAGTCATGCACATTAGTCCTGCGTTCTCTGAAAAACCGACACCATTTCCTCGTATTCCCTTCGATAATTGCACCTTCCCCGTACACGTTAACAATCTGCCTGTGAACTCCCGCCCGACGAACGTTTTAAGCCTTTACGAATTCTATCACCCATTGCATTGGGGCGCGGGGTAGCGTCTCGCAACGGGCTGGCTGGTTGGGGGGAGCGAATCCCGGTGGGGGCGAGATTTTCCTCACCGGTCCAGACTAGCCCTGGGGCCGACGCAGCCTTCTTGACAATGGCTGCCGGATCATTCCCGACGGTAAGGCGGCCGAGGCGTGGCGTTAACCAACCACCCCCATCTAGCGCCCAGGTTAAAGAAAGAGTAGAGCTATACCTCTACTCTTCTTCTGCACCTTCATGGCAGGTTATAAGGAGAACGTTACCTTTACCGACCGCACTTTACATGTAGGGGGTTTTCGGTTTTCGTGTTTATTTTCGACAACCGCAGCTGACTATTGCACAAAAGGTGACACTGTACTACGCAATACTTGTGTTCCCCTTGGCATACAGAAGTCTGACACTCCGAGGGAGTGCGCGCGGCACCTGCGCGACCGCTGTGCGCGATCGGTTCGTACTTTTCGTATGTGCCCCATAACTGCCGGGTAAAACTAGCCGCAGTTCGTTCATTTTCAATGCCAAGGCCTTCATGCTGAAACTGTGGTAGCTGAATTTCAGGTGGTGGTGATAGATAAATCTGCAGTGAGATGCCGACCCAAGAATTGCATTTCGACATTTACATTTCGTTGAATTTTATGGATGCTCTTTACATCCTAATATATTTTCAATGCGTATTGATCATGAACGATGAATGACAAGCTTTTTCGCAAGCACGTATTTTTGCACAGTTGTTTTAACAAATTAGCCCAGTGAAGAGTCAGTCTCTCTCTGTCCATATATATATATATATATATTATATATATATACACACACACACCCACAAACACACGTACAGTCGAACCCGGTTATAATGACATTGGTTAATGCGACACCTCGTCTGTGGCGTCAGACATTCGGTGGTACCAATTAATTCGCCGCAGTTAACCTTAACATTATACCCCACGGTTATAACAATACTCTTTATAACGACGCAAAATATCCAGTCCCTTTCATGAGGTTATAACCGAGTTCGACTGTGTATACATATATACATATCGAATCGACGATTAAATTGGTTAGCTGCCCCCGAGTCGCTTCGTCCCATGTTCGCTCAGACTCGGGGACCTTGGTGACAAAGAAAGTGGCGAATTTTCGTTGACGTTCTTTTGTCTTGCAGACTAACACCAAGTTCCGCAAAATAATATTAATATTTATACTGCACTAGGTATACTAATATTTGCCGTTTCCAAAACCGTAGTGCGTATTTTGTCGAAAAAATATGACTTCTTTTTGTCACTTTACTTGAGGCTCGCCGTGCGTTCGCAGAGTTCCCGAAAAGCGACTGTTAGCTTATTCGTGTCCTTCGGTCCGTTCCGTCTGTCCGCATGGAACAACTCGGTTCTCACTGGACGGATTTTCGTGAAATTTTATATTAGGGGGTTTTACTAACCTCTGTAGAGAAACTTCAAGCTTAAGTAAAATCGAAGAAAGATGTCACGCACTTTGCGTGAAGGCGTATACTGCTATTCAGATAACTTGATACCTGCGCCCCCAAACACTGCACACAGCTGCAGTCGGCACGGTCCGGCCGCTGCTTGGCTCACATCGGCACGGCCAGGCAAAGTTATACCTGTTCCAGAAACATCTACTCTGTTGGCAGTGGGAGTTCATTGCCTATCTTCGCCGTACCACTCGATTATCCTACTAATAATGTCCCTCTTTGTTGTGAATGATTTTGTTAGAAATGTCTGACACTCCAGTTCGCTCCAGTGCTTAACCGACACTGCAGAGTACTTCGAGTTACCCGGCAATGTTTTTGAAACGGAGAGAAAACGGTTGGAGTTGCGTGCGCTGTGCTTCCTCTCTGACCAGCTTGCCTATTCACCCCCGTGCTGCTAGTGATAAAGTTATCTGACGAGGTCAGTATGTACGTGCATGACCTCTTTGGTTACTAGCGTTGCCATGGTTGCCGCCTGTTGTAATTGAAATTAACCTAGTAATTTCTTCATGCGGTTTACGTGACGCAACTTAAGGAAAATACAAACGCGTCATCATAATATTTGATATTTATAGATAATATCTAGGAATTTGAAATTTGGTATGCAGACTCATTATGAATATACCTACAAATTGTGTACGAAATACATTTTTAAGTCAGAATTTACAGAACAGTTCGACGGGGTGAAAATTTAAGGTTATGTATGGCTCATGAATTTAACAGAATCGCGTAGACATATAAATAATAAGCCATGCAAAGAAATATAATGACAATCTTAGTAACACTAATGACTTACGAATACCTAGGATGGTACGGAATTAGAAACCAAAAGGCAAACGCGACATAAGTCGACCAAAAACAAGATGGAAAGATCAACAGCATCTTCAAGATTGAGTTTTCGTAGGAGAGGACCCAGTTGTCCTACATCTGTTTACGTTCGTCATGATTATAATTATGATGATTAAAACTAATGACATTCTATAAGGAATGCACAATTATGCTCAAGAAAATGTGTGACCGCAGTGGATGATATGGTATGCCGATCTAACAAGTACCCAGAATTCAAAGCTC
>BLKM01000452.1:495962-526812 GCA_013340265.1 Coptotermes formosanus
TTTTTATTTCGGTTTTTATAGTCAGCACAGTGCACATCCCATAAGCAGGTACTGGACTGTAAATCCTCAATAAAAGCAAGAACTCTTTCGTTCAACCACATGTTAACAGCTCAAATTCTGTAAGAAAACTGACACACTGAAGAAAGTAGGTGTGCGCGGGATGTACGCGGACACGTCCAGGCCTGCAGACTTTGTCTCTTGTCTTCCATCCTAGCCGGCAGACAACAGACAACTGTCCACGTACAGATAATTTGTCTGCATACAGTTTGCGGTCATTTCCAGACTTTGTACGCGGACACGTGTCTGCAGACAAAGTCCGTAGGTGTGGACGAGCCCTAAGGCAGAGGAATCTGGGTTCGATTCCACCACAGACAAACTTTTCTGTTATGGAGTGCAGACCAGCTGTGGGACGCATCTAACTTTCTATCGAATGGTTACCGTTGTCTCTTTCCCTGGGTTAAAGCTGTCGGAGCGTTAGAATTACACCGACTTTGGCGATGACGTAGACTTCTTGTTATTCAAGATATATTGTTCCATTACTTGAACTTGGAGGGAGGTGGTATGAAGTGATAAAACATTTGTGGTACGATAAGTGTCGGTAAAATATGCAGGTTTGCTGTGTTGCAAGTGACGGTTGACGTGTGAATACGCATCACACGCGATAAGACGCAACAGCGTGTTGGAATGGTGTCGTAAGCCTAACTTCTTCGTAACGAAATTAGGCTAAAGCGATTATTTCTGAAGGTCGTGCGTGTTGGCCACTCACCGAAGAATTTTTGTTACGAAATTAGACTAAACGCCGATCCTAGTGGCCGCGCGGTCTAAGGCGTAGGTCTGCGGCCGAGCGCTTGTTGGGATCGTGGGTTCGAATCCCACCGGGGACATGGATTTTTTGTCTCTTGTGAGTGTTTGTGTTGTCAGGTAGAGGTCTCTGCGATGGGCCGATCCCCTGTCCGGAGGAGTCCTACCGACTGTGGTGTGTGTCTGAGTGTGATCAAGTGAAAATAAACAACCTCGGCACCTACTGTGAGTAGGTAGAAGAGGGAAGGAGTGTACGAAACGAATTAGGCTAAACTGATTACTTCTGAAGGTCGTGTATGTCGCTCAACGACCGAAGAAAATAACTGAGAAATATGGAGTTTCTTGAAATAGGTGTGACAGCCCTAAAACGTATATTTTACTGGAAATACAACATAAATGGCCAGGTTTAGTTCGTCTCCTTCAGCCTTAATAAAGTTAGCTTAGGGCAGGCCTGTCAGACAGGAGGCCGGCATAGCTTTATAATTTGGCCCGGCCACGTTTTGATATTTGCCAAGTTTTACTGTCCTGGCGGAAATGTAAAGTGTAAAATTATCACAACAAGGGTTTTGCTGTAAGTTATCCAATCTTCTTTCTTATCATTTCAGAGAACTTAATGATTGTGATTGCACGATCCAAGAAATTTAAGAAAAAAGTGTTTTTGAGAACCGTAGTTGTTTGTATTCTGTATGGAGTATGTATACGGAATGTAAACAGCTGCGAAATTATATGCAGAACAGTACACCACGCTGCCCGACAGGACACACTTCATATGCTCCATTTGGACGAGATCTCTTCGGATCACATAACGTCAAGACAGATGTTTGTATGCCTGCACCATACAGAATACAAATAGCTACGAGCTTACACCTGGAACGGCGCACTTTCGTATAATTTTAATATCACAGCTTTGTACTGTTATGCTTATCACCTTTATGTATTTTAGAATAATATTTTAATCGTTCCAATAAGCAGGTTTTCAGAGTCGGAGTCGGAATGAATTTTACGTGTAGTCGGAGTCGGTAAAAATGTACCGACTCCGACTCCGACCTCAATCTAAAACCTTATCTAGATACTCCCACTCCAGAGCCCTGATAGCTACAGTAACCGTTAGACTTACTCTAAAATATAGGTTATAAGTCTAAACAGTAGCCTGATAATTCACGTGGTGGCGATGAAATGTCTTATAGGTTTACCATTATTGATACATATTGAGCTTTTATGAAGGAGTCGGAGTTTTAAAAACGAAGAGTCGGAGTCGGAGCTTTTGTCTACCGACTCCACAGCCCTGCCAATAATGGCGATGCAGTACCCAGATTGGCGTGTTGGGTTTGTGTTCTTTTGTCCTAAGTAACTCCCTGATGATGGCACCCCGGTGCCGAAAGATGTAGGAGTTTTGTACTTGTCATGAATTGTATTTTATTGAATGCATTTTTATGTAATAATTCTAAGAATATGCACAGTATGAGTAACATACAATTAGCATGCATTTGTTGTCTGAGTTGACCAAATCTGGCGTGTGTTGAGAGATGTCGGTAAAACTCCCGATTATCGGATTCCTTGAAGATCCATACGGGGGTTATGTGATTCTTACATACATGCAGAAAGACGGAAATAAATGGCGAAGGCGGTGGACGTGTTTGTGCAATCTTTTCGTTGCGATCGCTCGAAAAATTGTATCTATTCCTACCGTCATCATTTGCATTTGTGTTGTGATGTCAGTCTTTGGGGTCATGATCGTGCACCCAACCTAAACGTTTCGTCAGCATGTTGTGTTGTTGCTCGAGTGACGTAAAGGCAGTAATGGTGTCAGTACAGATTTGACGCCTGAACCAGAAACTTGCGGAAGCAGTGACAGCTGTATTCATAAATAAATAACGTTGTTTGCCAGAGTTACTCACGTGTCAGTGGTGACCAGACTTCGCTTCACCGCCATGTTCGTACCGTCTCCGCAGTCTAACTAACCCTCAGTTCAACGGAGAAAGGGGATTCTCTGCCGGAATAATGTGGCTGGAATGTGGGTCGAAGCACTTACCTTCGCTACAAGCTTTCAGAGCATGATTCGAAGCTTTAATGTTTAGAGTAACCAGAACTTGCAAGCGCAATTTGAGATTGTCACGGTGGTAACTTTGAAAGTAACGACTATGAAGTTTCGTAGACGAGTGGCATTTGAAGTTGTCACGACGGTTTTTTTTCAGTGAAGGGCCCCGCAGCAGACGCTACGGACGCTCCGCAACTTAAGGCTTTTTGTGCACCCCTGTGATTAAGATGATTATTATTATTTGTCCTTTTCCAAGTAGTGGAGCACCGGTGGAATGAAACTGACAGAGGGAAGTACTCGGGGAAAACCTGACCCAGTGCCACTTTGTCCACCACAAATCCCACATCTACTGACCCGGGATCGAACCCGGGGCTCCGCGGTGGGAGGCCGGCTGCTAACCGCCAGAGCCATGGCACAGCCATTGTAGCGACGGTTGCTGTGTAGACTGGTGTTCTGGTAGGCGACGCCATGTATTTTTTTAGCAGACATCGTGGCCAAGCAACTAGCCTTCGTGTTTCGTAATTGGAAAACCCTTGGTTCAAACCCTTAGGCCGTGGTCACATAGGAAGCGACTTCATAGGACCACCTGATTGTTCGTACTCGTGCGTAGTGGTCAGACTGAAACAAACATACAGGTACGGATGCGCCTGCTCACAGTAGGGGCTTCCAATGTGACCACGGCCTTTAGGCTGGCTGTCACGACTGGTTTACTTCAGGCCTTCGTGCAAATGTCGCTATGGTACCTTAAATTAGGGAAGTACCTCTCCTTTCCGAGGCACGCGGTGGCGCAATTGGTTGAGGCACTGCGCTGCAAGCCGGAATTATGACTGTGACATATGTATGCTCTGTAATTTTTAACGTGTGTAACCATTTATTGTATAATTGGCTGTAAAAAATTATTGTAGTTCTGTGCTAGAAAAACATTGAATATGACAGTTTGCTTGCTGAAACGTATGTAGGTGTTTTCCAATACGTTTTACACATGTAACTTTTCCAGTGCGTGTGTTGGTCAATATCAGATTATGATAAAATGCGCGCTGTATGTGAAATACTTAGCTCGGTGACACAGCTGCATTTGATAATTTTCTTTTATGGCGTTATCTGACACAATTTTTTTACGTACATAAGTAGGTTAGAATTAACTGCTTCCTTTGTTTGGTGGTGATATCGGACACGTGCTTTACAGTACGTGAAGAATTATTGAATATTTTTGTTTTGTGGTATTATCTGCAACATAACCTGTTTGTTATTTTCCATTATGATAAAACGTCTGTTTTGTAAAATTTTCGATTACAACCATGTACGTACATTAAAATGCTTATTGCGATGTAAGAAAGATCTGCGATATCCGGCATTGGATTATCCGGAAATCTCTATTAACCGGCACGTTGACGGACAGTTTTAAGTTGAGTAAGGAGCGAATTACTGTTATGTTGTGCAAATGCCACTGCACCTTGTTACGTAAATAGTGGTGAAAAGGACTAGAAAGTGCAGCATGTAAAACAGGACACTATATCACGTGGAAAAGTTACATGCTTAGGTCTGTCCGTGAGGTTGCTAGGTGCACTTAAGATGCATGTTAAACGTAATATTCTGATATCCGGAAAACTGCTATATCCGGCAAACCTTTGGTCCCAGAGGTGCCGGATATCGCAGATTTTACTGTAATGGTTCATAATTCGGCGTATGTTAATGTAGCGTTTTGTACTGAAAGTGGCTCACAACATAACATCCTGATGTTTAGCACACCTTATGCCGAACGCGCTGCATAGTGTGAGTTACTGGCAGCGTCTTTCAGTAGACCATACGTGAGACAAAAGGATTCTAACTAATCTGTCAGTTTTTACGCATATATAGCGTCCATAATAAATAAATTAAAATGTTACTTCGTGGCAGGGCTGTGGAGTCGGTGCACAAAAGCTCCGACTCCGACTTCATGATTTTTAAAAGTCCGACGCCGACTCCTTCATAAAAGCTCAATATGTATTAATAACGGTAAACATATAAGACACTTCATCACCACCACGTGAATCATCAGGCTACTGTTTAGGTTTATAACCTATATTTAAGTATAAGTCTAATGGTTACTGTAGCTATCAGGGCTCTGGAGTTGGAGTATCTAGTCAAGATTTTAGATTGAGGTCGGAGTCAGAGTCGATACATTTTTACCGACTCCGACTCCACCTAAAATTCCTTCTGACTCCGACTCCACAGCCCTGCTTCGTGGACAGGGGTTTTGAGTTTCTGGCGGCAGTGGCTAGCCTCCGAAAGTGAGTCGTCTGGGGAGTGACGTCACGTAGCTTGGTATACGGCTGCCTGTCCACCAAGCTACACTGCAGCAGTCTATCTTTGCCCTCTGATGACACTTATTCTTTGACTGCATGAAGTCGAGGATTTTCAAAGTTTCCGGCGATCAGTCATGTCAAAATAGAATTAATTTGCATCGTTTTGGTCACCGATGATGTAAGCAAAAGCCGTCTCCGAAACGCCAGCAGAATCTGCCGGTACTGACAACATTGGTCGCCGTTAACCCTTTAAAGACGAAGCATATCTGTTTTATACAAGGATTCAGTGCGTACCGCGCTGTAAACACTCCACTTCGGTTATAAAAACCAGTCTCTTAATGTTTTATAAGGCAAAAGTTGCTGTTTGTTCTGAGATCCGTACAAAACACATAAACGCAATGTGGGCACCACGTAGAATTTTTTAATGTTAAACCTGGTCGTATGTAAAGTTACCGCTAGGCTTTAAAAGGTTAAAGGTTTAAATCTCGTAAAGGACAGAGGTTGCTGTCCGTCCAACGGGAATTTCAGAGTTTTGGGGGGCTATACAAGGAATATGTGGGTTGTCTCACACTGCAGGCTTCGAAATCACTACGTGGTGGAGACATAGCTGAATACCTCCTTCGTAAAGAACGGGTTCGTGGATTGGTAGGGAACGGGGAGTGTATGAACTTACGACGTCGTCGTCGTCGTCGTCGTCGTCATCATCATCATCATCATTATCATCATCATCGTCATCATCTTGATGTAGCTGCAATGGAGTTGGACCACTTATTGGGCCGTTCCGGTCTCATTTATCTAGAAGTCTCTTCAGTGGTCTTCCCCGGGTCCTTCTGCCTTTTGGTCTGTACTTTTTCTTTATCCTGGGAAATCTGTTACGGGGCATTCCGCTTACATTGTGTATCCAATTTCTGTTGTAGCTCTGTATTTTGTCCACAGCTGGGGTTATATTCAGCTTTGGAAAACTTAAATGTTAGTGAGGACATAAATAGGGCTTGGGAAAACATTAAAGAGAATATCAAAATCTCAGCTCAAGAGAGTCTAGGTCTACACGAACGGAAGCAGCATAAACCATGGTTTGATGCAGAATGTGCAGAATTTTTAGATGAAAGGAAGCAGGCTAAAATTCAGTGGTTACAGAATCCAAACCAAAATAATGGAGATAATCTGCACAACGTAAGACGTGAAGCTAGTAGACATTTCAGGAACAAAAAGAAGGAATATCTGAAAGCTAAAATTAATGAAATTGAAACAAACAGTAAGAACAAGAATATAAGAGACTTGTATAGGGGTATCAATGAGTTTAAGAGGGGGTACCAGCCTAGAATTAATGTAGTAAAGGATGAGAAGGGTGACCTGGTTGCAGACTCCCACAGTATTTTGGCTAGGTGGAGGAATAATTTCTCCCGGCTGTTGAATATACACGGGGTTAATGATGTTAGGCAGATTGAAGTACACACAGCAGAGCCACTAGTGCCTCAGCCCAGTGCCTTTGAGGTTGAGATGGCTATTGAAAAGCTAGAAAGTCACAAATCACCAGGTATTGATCAGATTCCAGCAGAATTGATAAAAGCAGGGGGTAGGATTATTCGGTCTGAAATCCATACACTTATTATTTCTATTTGGAATAAGGAGGAATTGCCTGAGGAATGGAAGGAGTCGGTCATTGTGCCTATTTATAAGAAGGGTGATAAGACAGATTGCAATAACTGTCGAGGCATATCACTTTTGTCGACTACGTACAAAATTCTATCCAGCATCCTTTTGTCAAGGTTAACTCCATATGCAGAGGAAATTATTGGGGATCATCAGAGTGGATTTCGACGTAACAGGTCAACCACTGATCATATATTCAGCATTCGTCAAATACTTGAGAAACAATGGGAATACAATGAGGCAGTGCATCAGCTATTTATAGACTTCAAGAAAGCCTATGATTCAGTTAGGAGGGAGGTTTTGTATAATATTCTCATTGAGTTCGGTATCCCCAGGAAACTAGTAAGGTTAATAAAAGTGTGCCTAAGTGAAACGTGTAGCAGAGTTCGGGTAGGCAAACATCTGTCTGACACGTTTCCTATTAAGAATGGCTTGAAACAAGGAGATGCTCTGTCGCCATTGCTTTTCAACTTTGCTTTAGAATATGCCATTAGGAGGGTTCAGGCAAACCAGGAGGGCTTGAAATTGAATGGTACACATCAGCTTCTGGTTTATGCTGATGATGTTAATATATTGGGCGGAAGCGTACATAGCATAAAGAAAAATGCAGAAGATTTAATTATTGCTAGTAAGGAGATTGGTCTAGAAGTAAATGCTGAGAAAACTAAGTATATGGTCATGTCTCGAAATCAGAATGCAGGACACAATCACAACATAAATATAGATAATAAATCCTTTGAAAGGGTGGAAGAATTCAAATATTTGGGTGCAACCCTAACGAATCGAAACTCCATTCATGAGGAAATTAAGAGCAGATTGAAGTCGGGGAATGCTTGCTATCATTCGGTGCAGAATCTTTTGTCTTCCAGGTTACTATCCAAAAGCACAAAGATTAGGGTATAGAGAACTATAATTTTACCTGTTGTTCTGTATGGATGTGAAACCTGGTCTCTCACACTGAGGGAGGAACAAAGACTGAGGGTGTTCGAGAATAGGGTGCTGAGGAGGATATTCGGGCCTAAGAGGGACGAGGCGACAGGGGATTGGAGAAGACTACATAACGAGGAACTTAATGACCTGTACTCATCACCAAATATTATTCGGGTAATCAAATCGAGAAGACTGGGATGGGCGGGGCATGTGGCACGTATGGGGGAGGAGAGAGGTGCATACCGGATTTTGGTGGGGAGACCCGAGGGGAGGCAACCACTTGGGAGACCCAGGCGTAGATGGGAGGATAATATTAAGATGGATATTCGGGAAGTGGGATGGGGGGGCATGAACTGGATTGAGCTGGCTCAGGATAGGGACTGGTGGCGGGCTCTTGTGAATGCGGTAATGAACCTTCGGGTTCCATAAACTGCGGGGAATTTCTTGACTAGCTGAGAAACTGTTAGCTTCTCAAGAAGGCCTCTGCTCCATGGAGTTAGTTAGTTAGTCTGGGGTTATATTCAGTTCCTTTGCGATCTCTGTATTTGACCTGTGATTCATCTCCAATATTTAATTGTGCTGAACTTCATTATTAATTGACATGTAAACTGCAGAGCCTTGAGTTAGGGATGGTAGCGTCAGGATAAATGATCAGCTGAATACACATGAGGGTTTTGGTCGCCGTAGACCTGCACACTACTGGACCGCCCTTCGAAATCAACAGGTTCAGTAGGAATGATCTTACAAGGTTCAAACAGAACATAATGCATCGCAGTGTCGGTTCATGTACAAAGGTACTGCCTTACGGTAGATGCTGTATAGGTAGGTCGGTATGTATATAAAAGGTAAGAGGTCCTGTTCTGTCATGTATGTTAACAGATGTGTTATTAGTTGCGAATAACAGCAGAAAGGGATAAATTATCGGCGGGGGGGGGGGGGGAATGCTTACATAGGTATTACAGTACAAAGGTATTGCGTTAGGGTAAATTTTGTGGTAGATTGGTATGCATGTAAAAGCTAACAGGTCTATTCTGTCGCGCATGTTAACGGAAATGTTAGTAGTTGCGAATAGCAGCAGAAGGTGACAGATTATCGGCAGCTGGGGGGTATGCTTAGGTCGGTATTATAGTGTCCCTCCTTGTAGTGCGCGTTGTTCTTGTTTGTTGGTCTTCCCACAAGTTTTCAGCTACATAATGTGTACATATTAGTGAAATCATATTTTAGTGTCCCTCAAGGCTGAATATCTTTGATGCGTTTCGTCGCTATGCAGCTGAATTGTTCAAAAATGACAGAGTGGTTTCTTCCTAGAATAGCAAAACCACAGACCAACATGTGCACACGTACTTTTATTGCTTGTAAAAGAAGGCCACATTAACCTTTTAAAGCCTAGCGGTAACTTTACTTACCACCAGGTTTAACATTAAAAAATTCTACGTGGTGCCCACATTGCGTTTATGTGTTTTGTACGGATCTCAGAACAAACAGCAACTTTTGCCTTATAAAACATTAAGAGACTGGTTTTTATAACCGAAGTGGAGAGTGCTTACAGCGCGGTACGGACTGAGTCCTTATATAAAGCAGATACGCTTCGTCTTTAAAGGGTTAATCGTCACCCCTGATGATGGTACCGTGAGCGTGCCGAAACATGTTGGGTTTGTAAAGTGAACGTCTTCTACGTATGCACATGTTGGCCTGTTGTTTTGCTGTTCTAGTGAATACTTGCTCGGTGCGGAAAATGTAAAATTTGGTTTCATCCTGCTGATGTCACCAAATTACAAGCGTTATTGTTAGGTGCGCACCCAGAATTTTTCCTTTGGGGGGGGGGGCGTGGGAGAGGCTGACCGTGAGGCTATATATCATTGATATATCATATATATGCTTGATTTCAAAAATTATATTATAAAAATCACGTTGTAAGTATAACATAACACTGTTTGCAACAGCATTTATGTACATACGAATATATGTTCCGTGACCCAATCAGTGTCCTATCTTCTTGTTTTTTTTTATTTTATTAATTTATTTTTCAAAATCCTAATATACTAGCCACCAGCCGACTTCATTGGCTGAGTTCAGCCGAGAGGGAACCCATGTAAAGCTTTTCATATGATAATATCTGCAAAATCGGTGTTTTTTAAATTTCGGTTTTGGTGGGTTTGGAGGGTTATAGCCCAGCAGCCCCCCCCCCCCTTGGGTGCGCCCCTGGTTCCGGTCACACTTCGCCGTTAACATTAGCCTGACAACGCGACGAGACAGTTTTTTATGGCGCGAGAGATACCGTTTGCAGCCCTTTATCGCTGTCTGACGCTGCTAACTGCCACGCGTGTGGGCATATCGGTTTGTTGGCCTTTTCGTAGACAGCTGGTTGGTTATCTCCGATGCGGGTGCATGTTGTGAAACAGCTTGGGCAGATGTCACAGTGACGATTTGTCACTCGGAAGATCTCGGCGCGATTCGTGTGGGGCGGTGAGGTCGCAGTGAATGCGTAGTATGGATACTTGTCACTCGGAAGATCTCGGCGCCAGTCGGATGTAGTCGGAATACAAACACCCTGAAATTTCCGTGTAAGATTAGAATGGATGCGGCGTGTTCGTGCAACCGCATGGAACGCGCCAGGTTAGTCTGACGAAATCAATGTTTGGTTTTCAGTCGCAGCCGTATTGCGCATTGTTGTATTTGCAGCGGATGTGGAAAAATTGGTAGACTGCTTGCAGGAAAAAAATTCGTTGTGCTATATGAGTTGTAAATTATACAACAGAGATGTCTGACAAGCTGTGGACTGGAGTGGGATTGAAGCTGAATGTGACATGGATGTGACAATTTTGACATAGTACTTGCTGCCACATTTAAATCACAAAACATGGCATTACATGTTAAACATACAAGGACATAAATAAAACCAGTTGCACGCAATGGTATAATGTTTCCGCTGGCGCATTAAAATGTTCAGGCGGCTACATGTTTGGTCCAATTAGTGTAAGCCAACAGCAGGTGTCGTGTACGTAGTAAAGGGTACAATATTTACATGCCCGTTAATTGGAAGGGTTCAGATCTCAGTTCTTTTACTTTTTTGTATAATTTAGGTGTTCTGATGTGGGAATTATTATTTAAATGTTAAGAACCGTAGTTTTGTGTGCGAGAATAAAACATTATGTAATATTTTTCAAAATTATGTTTCGTATAAAGGAAACTTTGAGCGGTGTGTTAGAAAATCAGCACATTAGAATGCAGTTTTTTGTTGCGTTTGTAGAATTCGAAGTGCCTTCGTATTAAAATTCGTTTATTTTATTTTATTTATTGTTCTTCGCGAAGGTAAAACAGGAAATGCGCTATAATCTTTTAGCTTATAGGTTATTTTTGTTTCTGCCTGAGCTCTGCTCTGCTGTCTTACTATGCTGTGTAGCCTGTGTAGACCAGAGAAGTTTTTTTTGGGATATCCACCATCTTGCAGGCTGCGCCGCTGTGTATTCTCCAAATACAAGATCTATGGCCTTCCAGCGACACGCTGTTGCTTGTTCACAGTCCTCGTCTAACCTGTCCATATCTGTTCCGGTGTTATTAACAAGACATATGCATTTCACTACGTGAAATAAGTCCAGAATTGCCCTGGCAAAAGCGGCATTCAACAAGAAGAAGACCCTTTTCACCAACAATTTGGACTTAAATTTAAGGCAGAAACTAGTAAAGTGCAACATTTGTAGCATAGCTTTGTATGATGCTTAAACTGGTATCCTTTGGAAAGTAGACCTGAAATACCTGAAAAGTTTTGAAATGTCGTGCTGGAGAAGGATGGAGAAGATCAGTTGGACCGATCGTGTGAGAAATGAAGAAGCTTTACGAAGATCCAATGAGAGGAGGAATATCCGACATACAATAAACAGGAGAAAGGCTAGCTGGAGTGGTCACATCTTGCGTAGGTACTGCCTTCCACGTTATTGAAAGGAAGGATATAAGTGACGGGACGACGAGGAAAAAGACGTAAGCAGCTACTGGATGAGAGGATACCGGCAATTGAAAGAGGAAGCAGTAGCTCGAACTCTGTGGAGACCTCGCTTTGGAAGAAGCTATGGATCTGTCTTAAGACAACTGATTGAATGAATGAATGAATGAATGAATGAATGAATGAATGAATGAATTTCACGATATCTCCTGCATTGTGTAGGAGAATTTCCGTTTCTTGCTTGAAAATTCTCCGTTGTACTGACAATAATCTGAACGCATAGTCAGCAGTTCTGTGTGCCCTGATCGATGCGAACAGTTCAATGCGGGCAGTTTCTTTCCCTGGAGTGCGGTCTGATCATGCACTGCTGTAAGGATGTGCCGCGCACTACACTAGAGCATGTGGAAGCTCTAATTGATTTCCTGGAAGACGCGTATCAGGAGGAACGTTAGTCATTCTGTCGAGCTGCGGAAACAGGTTCCATCTTGCGTTTCGTAACAGCTCACGTCAGTGCAAATGCGTTTGTAATTTTCGTCTGTTGCGTCTTGAAGAGCAGTGGAAAGCTCCTGCTTGTAATGAAATGCAAAGATCCAACGTTGGCGGGAAATTTAATACATCTTTCTGTCGATAAAACTACAATTGCGAAAATTCCATTTTTTGCAAAACTCTTGAGCACGTAAATGTTGTGTTTCTGTCGTTGGAACGGAATGTACGTCTTGTTGAATACTTTCCAAATCGCTGCGCAGGTTTTGTAGTCAGCGTTCCTTATGTTTATATGAGCTATTTTAATTGGATGCACTAACGATCCAGAAACTGTTATAGTTTGTGTGAACCTGTAACAAAGGGCCCGCGAAACACTATTTACATGCAGGTTAAAATGAACAGTAAGTACACTCCTTTAAGGGCGGATTGTGCAAACTGTGGTTTATGTATTTGTAGGTGGCTAGGCAAGGACTCGATCCCGCGCGGTGTCACGTATCTCTGTCTCTTGTGAGTGTTTGTGTTGTCAGGTAGAAGTCTCTGCGACGGGCCGATCCCTCGTCCAGAGGAGTGTTACCGAGTGTGGTGTGTCTGAGTGTGATTAGGTGAAACAATAACCCTCTACACCCACAATGAGCAGGCAGACAGGGATCAGACTAAGAAAGAAGGCAAAAGGCGAGGCTTGAATGGGACTGAAATACAGCTACATTTCGGAAGAGAATATCAAAAGGTTGGACAGCAAAACCAGACAGTGCGGATGGGAAACAGAATAGGTTTGTGGTTGTCACACTTTGCAAGTACAGTATGATGCTTGTAAAAGACGTCATTGCTCCTAGGAGGGTAAAGGTAAAGGTAAGATTTGCCGTATAACCTACCATAAAGGGACAGAGGGTAAGTGCAGGCATAGCTGTACACTTTCTGTAATCTCGAAACTGGATGGGTGCTGCTAGGAAGACCAATGGAAATATCCCTTCTCCAGCTGTCATTACGGAAGACTGTAGTTGGTTTATTCAACACGGAAAGAAGGAAGTGATAACTGTTTCGAAAGATAAAAGAGTCAGGCGTCAGAAAAGGAGGAAGAACATGAATCACCAGATCCATCACAGACAATCGAAGAACAAAGGTTAGAGGAAAAGTGTCCAGTGTTAAGAAAGGAAACAATACGATAAAATTATATCAGTGAAAGAAGAGAGACTGACTTGATGTATTTTTTTTATGCTGTGAACTTCCGACGAAGACAACTGGCCGCAGCACGTTGTATTCACACATTATACAAAAGACGAGACGTATATCATTAACCACACAGGTTGATGCACCCCGAACCGTGACCCGCTAGGGGGGGGTGTAGGTTTTGACGCTATTCGCGTCAGGGTGGGCGGGCCGGGGGGGGGGGTAGTTGAGGTCTGCGCTGTTCTGGGATACTGCGCAGCGTCGGGTAGTTGTTCTGTACCGACCTTTCGGGACAACCTATCTGTCCCATCTTCAAGGTTAAAGAAGTCTTGGACTTCTTGGCCCTTCTTGAAGATGGAACCTATAGGTTGTCCTGAAACGTCGGTACAGAACTACCACTAGACGCTGAGTAGTATACCAGAAGAACGCAGATCTCATCGACATCGCAGCGGAAGCGTGATATCACAGAAAGGAGACTTGCACGTGTAATGTATGTGGATGTGTGAACACATGCTGCAATTAATACTGTGGATGTAACACACAGACAGTATGCCACACAAAAAATGGCGAGATTTCTACACGATAATGTATATACAAATTTAAATAATGTGTAATGGACATAACTATGTAATATACTATATACTGCCTTATTTTGTGGTCCGGGATGGCGACCTATTGCTCGAAAACTTTGCACTTGTAAAATTTTCGTAAATGGGACTGGTGCAGCAGGGAAATGCCTTATGAATTTAGATCGACACTTACTGTAGCAACTGTGTTTAACATGTGTTCCGCACGGAAATCCGCTGAGTGACTGCAGACGACTCGTGGAAACCCCGCAGCCTGTCCGATAAGCAGCGTGGAAAAGAGGCAGTGAATGGGGCTAGCGGTATAACGTTAAGTGACCCGACGGAAAGTCACTGGCGGTTTTGGGCACTTAAAATAATGATCCCGTGTGAGATTGTTCAGCGCGTGGACGTTTAAAAATGCACTTTAATTTCGTTCAGGCTATTCAAAAAAAAGAAAGAAAGAAAGAAAGAAAGAAAGAAAGAAAGAAAGAAAGAAATCTCCGAGTTGGAACGAAATCATGTACATCTTCTTCTTCTTCCTCCTCCTCCTCCAATGGCGCTTCATCCCTGGGTGGGACTTGACCTCCTCAATACGTCCCGCCGTGGGCCGGGATAGCGTAGTCCGTATAGCGACTTGCTACGAGCTGGACGGCCAAGGGATCGAATCCCGGAAGGGGCGAGATTTTCTGCACCCGTCCAGACTGGCCCTGGGGCCCAACCACCCTCCTGTACAATGGGTAAGGGTCATTCCCGGGGTTAAAGTGGCCGGGGTGTGGAGCTAACGACCCCACGCCCTTCTAGTGCCGAGGCTAACGAAAAGGTATAGCTATATGTATACTCCCCCTTGGGCCTTATGCCTCTATAGGGATCCCTTCACCTTTTAATACCTTCCGCCACTCTTATCTTGACTGCACATTAAGTCTCCAGTTTCTACATCCAACCCGTGCGACGTCCCCTTCTACCTCGGCACACCACCTCAACGTTGGTCTGCCTCTTTCTATTTCCACTTCCTCCCGGTTTAGTGCAAAGGACTTGCCTTGCGGGGTTACTTTCGTCAATCCTCATCACTTGTTCAGTCCATCTGGGTCTACTAAGCTTAATAAATTTCACATCATATTCAGCATAGAGCCTATATATTTCAGAATTTTTGCTCCTGGTACGACATGTTACAACTTTAAACTCGGATATACGACTCCTATGTAGTTCAAGGAGTCAGCCGGCTGCCACTTCTGAGCGTCACTCGGACTTTAAGTGGAAAGGGTGCCGACATGTCGAAATCACAAGGCCGGACGTACCCTGCGGCAACACCTGTTCTGATACAAGGAGCTAGGATAGTTGAGTAAGGCTGGGTGGCGCGTGATCTACGTGGGTTGCTCAGAAAGTAATGCCCCACATTTTTTACTCGGAAACTGTTTATTCAGAATGTATGAAATTCACGCACAGTATAACTGGATGTTTCCTTTACACATTTTATTTTTCCACATAATCTCCATTCAAGTCTACGGCCTTACGCCAGCGCGAAACAAGGGCATGCATTCCTTCCCTGTACCAGCTGGTTTCCTGTTCGCGTAGCCATGTCCTCACTGCACGAATCACGCTCTCGTCATCTACAGCGGCGCTATCTGTCGGACGACCATGTAATTACACACATGTGCGCAATAAACCTCAGTGTTGCTACCTCTCAATTTTCACGTTGCTATCTTTATTCTGGAATGAGAAAAAAAATGTGGGGCATTGCTTTGTGAGCAACCTACGTAGATTCGATTCCCCGCAGAGGCAGAGACTTTTTTCGTCCTCAGCATCGTTCAGAACGACTCTGGAGCCCACCCAGGCCCGTTTCCAGTCGGCACCAGGGTCTATTTGCCAGGAGGTAAAGTAGCCGGGGCGTAAAGCTGACAACTCATTTCCATCGAGTGTCGATGTTAACAAAGCTTCACTCCATACCTGTAAAGGCTGTGTTGGTTAATTAAGCACCTTACTTTAACTGCATAGAATGTAACAGGTTTCTGCAGGCCCGCTGATGGTAGGCTATATACCGCTTGTAAATCCACGCTTGCATCATATCCTGCCCAACCTTGGTAGTTTCCTGTGTATTTATGCGTGTGGATGACGGAATAATTGCCTTTGTAATTACACTGTAAGTTCTTCATGAGGTCATTGCCTAGGTACTTGTGCATATGGATCGTATGTGATCGCGGATGCTCGTTCGTAGTCCTTCCCTCTTCTACCTGCTTGTTCACAGCAGGTGTAGAGGGTTTTTGATTTTTCACTTGATCACACTTAAGCACACACCACGTTCAGTAGGACTCCTGTGGACGAGGGATCGGCCCGTCGCAGAGACCTCTACCTGACAACACAAACACTGTACAAGATATACATCGATGGCCCCGGTGGGATTCGAACCCACAATCGCAGCAAGCACTCGGCCGCAGACCTACGCCTTAGACCGTGCGGCCACTGGGGTCGGCCTCAGATACTCGTGGATTCAAATACAGTAAAAGCCGTGAAAGTAGGCACCCATATAAGTCGGCCACCTGTCATAGGTGGCCACACTTTTACGGAATCGGCGAATTCCAATGATATTATACATGGCTGTTACTCCGTAAGTTGGCCACAGTTTCACGTTTAATACTATTCTTTATGTGTAAGACCGACCTCCTTGTGTTGGCCTACGTAAAGAGTTTTATACGTTTTGTATCATACTGTACATGGGCCGAAATCGTTACATGATCATCAGAACTACCTGTTGTCCACTCAACCTCCAACGTTTCTGTACACGTGCGGATAACATATTGGACTTTTCTAGTGGAGCTGATTACAGTACTTGACCCACTTTCCAGCTCGACCAACAGTGGTAGCAGTCTCAACTGTACAGTCCCGCCAGTGACAGGGCACAGCTCAACTTTCATAGTGTCATGTCGTTTCGATAAGTTGGCCTTCTGTATAAGTTAGGCGGCTTTGCTTGAAACCAGAGGTGGGCAGCATGGACGGGTTTCACTGTAGTATAAATATAAAGTGCACAATGCAGCATACCCTCGCCTTTTGCAGGGGCATCGTTCTTGAGAACCTCCGAGAAGAGTAAAGCCGCGATGCGCGAGGTTAAAATTTCATGGAAAAAATGGGGTTGCGGTAATCAGAGACCCACGAAACATAATTCGTTCAGTTGTCTGTCTTACGACAGGTCCATAGCCTCTTCCGAAGCGAGTTCTCCACACTGTGCGATCTAGTGCTTCCTCATTCAAATTTCAGTATCCTCTCTTTTCCGTAAGGTCATCAAGTAGCTGCGTACGTCTTCTTTCTCGTCTTCCTGTCACTTCTATCCTTCCCTCTATTTTTTTTCCTTCATTAACGTGTTTTAGAAGGCAGTTACTACTCAAGATATGACCCATCCAGTTAGCCTTCCTTCTTTTTATTGTTTGTCGGATATTCGTCTCCTCCTTGACTCTTTGCGAATCTGATTGGACTCGACTCGACTCGACTTCGTTGACGAGTATGCAATCAGAGTCGAGTCCAGTCTAGTCGGATCCATTCATTCTCTAGAGTCAGGGGCGGTGCACGCCAACCGCTAAGAGTACTCAAGTCCGCTCGAATCCAATAGGTTTTTAGTACACTTTGAACATTGCACAAGTAAAGAACTCTTACAGCAATGGAAACTTTTAACCTGATTGTTTTGCACACAGTTATGTTGGGAAGGAGGTTACGTCGGAAGAGAGCAAACGTGTGGGTGCACCCAATAAACACGAAGAAAGTGGAATTCAGAATATTTAACCCAGCTGCTGTGCTTTCTACTTCCAGCTCTTCCGAAATGCCTTCTTTCCTTTTGTGGTCAAAAAGTGTGTCCCGCCTCTCTTCTGAAAATCTAATCACGATAGATGTATAAATTCTTTTATCCTTTTGTATGAGGGTCCAAATTTCACTTCCATATAGTAGAACAGGGAGAACCAGTGCACTATATACTTTTATGCTTGAAGATTGAACCCAAGTTGGTTTAAAAGTGTTGTTTAGACTTCCCAGTTTTTGAGCAAATGTTGTTAGTTTTTTTGTAGATCTTTTTCATTTTCATAGGAAATCTCACAACCGATGTATTTAAAATTCTTTACTTGTTGTAAACATTTGTTATCTACTTCGATTTTACATCTTACTGGGTTGTGTCTGAAAAATGCCATCGTCTCAGATTTTTCTGGTGATATATCCATTCCAAAATCTTTTGCTATGTTTTGCAATGTAAATACTCCCGTCTGTATAGTGGCCTCTGAATCAGCTGTTATGATTTAATCGTCTGCAAAAATAGTGCTTATTTTTGCAGTGGTTGATAAAGTAATACCTGTTGTATAAACCTGTATCTGTTTTATATAAGGATTCAGTGCGTACCGCGCAGTAAACACTCCACCTCGATGATACAAAACCAGTCAGTTAATGCTGTATAAGGAAAAAGTCGTTGTTTGTTCTGGGATCTGAACAAAACATAAACTAATGTGGGCACCACGTAGAATTTTTTAATGTTAAACCTGGTGGTACGTAAAGTTACCGCTAGGCTTTAAAGGGTTAACGAACGACAGAAAATTTATTTAGGCAGCTGCACTGATAAAAGATTACGCGCCATCCTCAAAACTCTCCTTAACCTTTGCTGCGTGTAGAATGGATATGTTAGTTTGAAACTGCACATTATCTGGCGGGGTACTGTCAAAGTCCTCTTGTGTTAGTGGAAACTGCAACAGTAGAAGAAGTTCTGGTCAGTGCTGTTTTCCGGCAAAGACGTACGGAACTGAGGCAATGGTTTACATAAACACACAGAGGTTCTGAGAAAACCTTGGGAGGAAGCTGCTGGAGGAAGGAGAAAGAATGGTTGTGTTGTTGACTCATTAAACAGGTAAATACTTGCAAGTCATTACTGATCAACGTACTAAGTTACGACCTTTACAATGAGTGTGAGTTGAGCGAAGGCATATTACGTTGTAAAACGTTTCCAACAAAGCGTTCTCATCTTGACGTGGCAAATCCAACACTGTTCCAGTGATTAACACGACAGGAAGTTTACATATAACTTAACATTGAGGAGCGTTCGCGTAACCACTGTTGTCGTGGACAAGTAATAAGTATTAAATGTTACGAGAGTGTGTCTGTATTCTTGTCTTAGTTATCCAGCATGCAAGTCGCATATTTTCTGCGCCGTATTGTGTTGTCACCTGTGGCCTGTCTGACTCTACCATATTTTCCCACATTATCTCATAAACAGCACGATTTTCGATAAAACGTTATTGAACTTAAATGTGTGTTTTGATTTTCTCTACAACTTTGGTCTGAAACATTTCTCATTCTGAGAAGAATGGTACGAGATATTATCGTAAATGTCCATGGGTCTTCATGGAAGGTACCTGGCATTCTTGTCAGTTTTGAGCGAAACATTGGGTTTTTTGACGAATTTTCGAAAATGACTCATATCAAATTTCATGGAAATCCGTCTAATGGGATCCGAGTTGTTCCATGCGGACCGACAGACATGACGGAGCTAATAGTCGCTTTTTGCAATTTAGCGAACGCGCCAAAAATTGTTACCGTTTGGCAAGTGTTGAGAATAGATTCTATTCTAGTCGAGAATGTGATTTGTCTCTGTGCCTAAATAATTTGGATCATGTCCCTCTGTTCGATAACAAAATTAAGGAATTGTTTAATGCTAACCAACAAATGCACTCAGATTCAGTTGTAGTCGTCTATACCTTATTGTACCGTATTTATGCACTTGTTTTATTCCTTGTTTTTGCGATGTTCTTAAAGCTGTAGATTGGTTCTGCATGTCAGGCGTTATCGAATTTTATATTTTCATTCCATGCATTATATTTCGATGTTTTAGTTTCAACCAAGAAATGCTCTCAAATTTGATCGCCTTTTTTGGTTAATATTAAAAAATCGAGGCCGATCCCAGTGGCCGCGCGGTCTGAAGCGTAGGTCTGCGGCCGAGCGCTTGCTGGGATCGTGGGTTCGAATCCCACCGGAGTCGTGGATGTTTGTACGGTGTTTGTGTTGTCAGGTAGAGGTCTCTGCGACGGGCCGATCCCTCGTCCAGAGGAGTTCTACCGTCTGTGGTGTGTGCTTGAGTGTGATCAAACGAAATCACAAAAAAACCTCGACACCTACTGTGAACAAGTAGGTAGAAGAGGGAAGGACTAAGAAGAATAAGATTAAAAAATCGAAATATAATGCACGGAATGGAAAATATAAAAACAAATTGTAGAGTTTGGAAATAACCATGCCAGCTGAAGTGAGGTTCTCATGTGTCTCGGTATGTTTAAATAAAATTCGCCATTTAGTAGATATTCCAAAAGCACATTGTACACTTTATCGGGCCGTATAATTAAGAATATGCTTATTCCCAGTCTTTTTGCTGAGTATGGCATCATTAAATGAAGCAACAGTGCTTATCCCACGTCTCCTAGCAATATAAAAGGCACTCTGAAGCCCTACCACTGCGCTGTAAATCCCTGTGGAACTTTCAGTTCTTGTCTTTCCAACAGTTTATAGCGAGAAGAGATCCTGAAATTTCCGGCGTCACTCTGACGTCCCCACACTACTTACGTTGACGGTAATCGGTCCGCAGTTGTTGTTGAAAACACCCAACACCATGTAGCAAAAACGATAAAAGAATGTGTATATCGATCAAACTTTGAACCACTTTATGCAGTGCTTTTAAGAGATATTCTCTCTTCTGGGATGTTGCGCATCATAGATTGATAGTTACCGACGTTTCGGGACAACTATAGTTCCCATTTTCAAGGGCCACGCAGTCCAAGATGATGACTGCTTGACCCTGTGACAGCTTTGCCCTGGCAGTGGCGCTACTGCACAGGGGAGGGTGGTAGGGGCCTCCGAAAGATGTACGAGTTCCCCGGCCCCCCCCCCCCCAAATGACGCAACAGCCCCTAATGGACCAGGGCTTCCTCATATCGAGGCTTCACGATCACACACACACACAACACACCCGGTAGGACTCCTCTGGACGAGTGACCGGCCCGACGCTGAGGCCTCTACCTGACAACACGCAACACTCGCAAGAGAGAGAGACATCTCTGCCCGCGGTGGGATTTTTTTTTAAGCCGATACATTTTATTCGAATTCTCAATCCCAGGAAGCGAGCGTCCACAGACCCACGCCTTAGTGCGCGGCCACTGGGATCGGCAAACGTGTACGAGTAATTTGTGTAATCCCGGAATTTGATTGTAACAAATATTCATTTCTTCTTTTAATTTTGTCGATAGCAGTGGTTTTCGCTTCGTTGGCCGCTTCCTCCCACCCATTGCCTGTACGTCGGAATGGCATTTGCCTTGTGCTGCCGCGACAGTTTTGAACCATCTGTACACAAAGGACGGTGCTGTCCTCAGACTTGTAGGATGACACCACACGTTGTTCCGTGCAACCGAAAGGCAGCAACGTGACACCGATGTCTGCTGGCGATATGTCATTTTGTCGCAGACAGAAATGACATTGAACTGCTTTCTTCCGAACGGGTATCATAAGGGCCGATTCACACTATGGGTCACGTTTTCGTCCCGTCACGGAACGTCACCGTTCAGTAAAATTTTCTTATGTGTAATTTAAAGGGCTTGTTCACACTGACAGGAACGTCTCCGTTTCTGAGCGAGAATGATTGACGTGACGGAACGGATCCGGTCCTGTCTGCACCTGCTCGATTACGATAGACTGAACAGTCGTCCGGCTCCACCACTACAGTTCGAGCGTTTGCTTGCAACGAGTGCTGTCTATTTTTATCTTAAAGATGGATGAAAAATTAATAGAATTGGTTCTTAAGTGCGAGGAATTGTATGACACGGGAAATAAGAAGTACAGTGACAGTGTTTGGAAGGAAAAAGTCTGGGGGCAAATAGGTGAAGAATTGAATAAATCAGGTAAGTTTTTTTATTTCAAATTTTGAATTTACCACCATTCAATTGTTACCACAGTTCTAATAAAATAAACGCAAGCCTCTGAAACTGTAATGTGCTGTTCCGGAAGGTGACTGAACACTACGGAGAGTGTGAACACAGAGCATTCTGACGGAACGGTGATGGAACGTTGACGGAACGGAAACGTGACGCAGTGTGACTCGGCCCTTCCTCTTCCGATTTTCTGCTTCTGAAGCACTTGTGAACCCCACTGAGCGCAACATTTTATCTTCTTCGTCTAACAGCAGTGCTATTGCTGCCAGATGTTTTTTTCGAAAACGAATGGCGCTGCATATTTGGCGAAAATAAACGCAAGCCTCCGAAACTATCACGTGCTGTTCCGGAAAGTGACTGAACAAGACACAGAATGTGAACACAGAGCATTCTGGCAGAACGCTGATGGAACGTTGATGGAACTTAAGCGTGATGCGTAGTGTGAATCGGCCCTAACACATACGTACATATAAAAGGAGGTCCATGCAGTGTGTTGCCCATTTTATGTTGTGTGTTGTCTGCCATGGGGGTAAAACTGCAGGCGGCGTTGCCGCGATCTGCTCCAGAATGGATCATTAGCGGGGTGTGAAGGGGGCGGAGCGGTGCGTTCTCCATACGTACGTACGTACTTGCTTACAATCATACACACACACATACATACATACATACATACATACATACATACATTTAGTATGTACATCCACACACACACATACACAAACAGAAACACGCATACGTGATGTACGGTGGGTGTGTTCTACCACCACACCTACCGTTCTGACGTTACGCCATTTCCGTTCTAGACACTGGCGTGCTTACGTCGCGTGAACACGTGACATGTGGTTGCGGGCAACCGGTGTGGCTAGATTGTGACCTGGACCTACCGCAAGTCATAGCTTGCTGCTTGCGGCTTGTCATTGAGCCAGCAGCCGAAATGCGATATCGCCGCTTGGCGCAGTGGGAACCATTCGAGCGATGACGGGCTTGTGAGGGAAATCGAACAAGGTTGCGAATGGTGTGCGTGTACTCAATGCCATAGTACCAAGGCATTCTTTACTAATTCTATGGAGCAGAGGCCTTCTTGAGAAGCTAACAGTTCCTCAGCTAGTCAAGAAATCCCCGCATTTTATGGAACCAGGAGGTTCATTACCGGATTCACAAGAGCCCGCCACCTGTCCCTATCCCGAGCCAGCTCAATCCAGTCGATGCCCCCATCCCACTTCTTGGAGATCCATTTTGATATTATCCTCCCATCTACGCCTGGGTCTCCCAAGTGTTCGCCTTCCCTCAGGTCTCCCCACCAAAATCCTGTAAGCACCTCTCTTTTCCCCCATACGTGCTACATGCCCCGCCCATCTCATTCTTCTCGATTTGATTACCCAAATAATATTTGGTGATGAGTACAGATCATAAAGCAACTCTTTGTGCAGTCTTCTCCACTCCCCTGTCGCCTCGCCCCTCTTAGGCCCAAATATCCTCCTCAGCACCCTATTCTCGAACACCCTCAGTCTTTGTTCTTCCCTCAGTGTGAAAGACCATGTTTCATACCCATACAAAACAGCCATTCTTTACTTATAAGCGTAAATGCAATTTCATATGCTCTGTAAGGAGAGTGCGACCTCACCTGTGCTGTCACTGTCCTCACAAGCGATCAACATTGGCCTATTTGAAAACCTCGTAACCTTTTAAAGCCTAGCGGTAACTTTACATAGCACCAGGTTTAACATTAAAAAATTCTACGTGGTGCCCACATTGCGTTTATGTGTTTTGTACGGATCTCAGAACAAACAGCAACTTTTGCCTTATAAAACATTAAGAGACTGGTTTTTATAACAGAAGTGGAGAGTGTTTACAGCGCGGTACGCACTGAGTCTTTATATAAAACAGATACGCTTCGTCTTTAAAGGGTTAATAGCGAATTTCAGGGAAGTCGCACAGTAAATGTGGAGAGTATGTCTGCCAGTAGAGTATGGCTTTCACTGCGCCGTTGTTTCTACACTCGCAGGTCACCACTGGCGTTCACAAAGGGGGCGGGGGCTGCCGGGCTGCAGCCCAACCCCCTGAAAGTAAAATGTTAAAAAAAACACAAAGATTTTGTAAACGCGATGATATGAAGGTTCTACGTGAGTTACTCCTTAGCCTAAATTAGTCACGGAAATCGGCTGATGACTAGTACATTGGAATACTGACAAAGTAGCAAAAAATCTTACGAATATGCAAATTTTTCTTTTTCAGTTAGTTTTAATGTTCCCTGTAAGCTAGCTAGATGTTGGCTCGTAGATTTTGACTTGGGTTTCATAACATGGTTTTTAAAATCAACCATAAATTATATATAGCTTCAGGCTCAGCCCCTCCCCCACCCGGCCCCAAAGAAAAATTCTGGGTGCCCCTATGCTGGTCACTAAATAAATTTGTGTAGACATCTCCTCTGTTGAAATGTATCCGTATCGGGCAAAAATGTATAAAAAGGGCAAATTTCATTTACCTCTTAAAGTGGAGTATTTCTTTCACGTCGTCGATTTTTAGGAAAGCCATAATTTTTTTCCTGCATGGCGCAACAGTCCCTAGTGGGCCAGGGCCTCCTGAATATCGAGGCTTCACGATCACACTCAGACACCACGCTCGGTAGGACTCCTCTGGACGAATGATCAGACCGTCGCAGAGACCTCTACCCGACAGCACACAACACCCACAGGAGACAGACATCCATGCCCCCGGCGGGATTCGAACCCGCAATCCCAGTAGGCGAGCGACCGCAGACCCACGCCGTAGACCGTGCGGCCACTGGGATCGGCACGGACGTCATAGCCCGACAGTGTTACATGCAGATCTCCTATACCGAAATTCGCCTAAATTGGTCAGTTAACCCTTTAAAGACGAAATATATCTGTTTTATATAAGGACTCAGTGCGTACCGCGCTGTAAACACTCTCCACTTCGGTTATAAAAACCAATCTCTTAATGTTTTATAAGGCAAAGTTGCTGTTTGTTCTGACATCCGTACAAAACACATAAACACAATGTGGGCACCACGTAGAATTTTTTAATGTTAAACCTGGTGGTACGTAAAGTTACCGCTAGGCTTTAAAAGGTTAGTATGGAAAATGCGGTCAGATGTTTATTTACCCTCTTCAGTAGAGTATGACTGTCCCTTAGTTGTTCTTCACAAAACTCACGCTTGCCCAGCGAGTGTTTGTAAACACTCCTGTGCCGAATTTCATGAAAATCCGACACGTTTTAGCCCGGGGGTCCACATATTTTCCTAAAATCCAGGATCCATCTCAAAATTCTAGGCACCAGAATGGTGACATGGCGCAAGTTTGATACTGAGGGCCCACAAATATTAGGGGACACCATAAGAAATGTATTCCCTCAGGCGATCTGGTGCCCGGGATTTGTGCACCCCGATTTAGCTGGTGATACTACTATCAGTAGCCGCGCGGTCTAAGACGTGGGTCCGTAGCCGCTCGCTTGCTGGGACTGCGGGTTCGAATCCCACCGGGGGCGTGGATGTTTGTCTCTTGTGAGTGTTGTGTGTTCTGCAGGTCGAGGTCTCTGCGACGTGACGATCCTTCGTCCAGAGGAGTAATACCGAGTGTGATGTGTCTGAGTGTGATCGAGAAACCTCATAGAGGAGGATTAGGCCCACTAGGGCTGTCGAGCCGTGAAAAAAATATTATTTATTTATTTATTTATTTATTTGGACTGCAAATGGGTTTGTACCCGGTGGCAGTGGTACTACAATAAGACACAACACACAAAATAACACATATCACACAAAATAACATATCACACAAAATAACACATATCACTGAAACAAAACACAGCCACAAAATTACAAAAACAGTAAAGGACACATACTGCACTACTCTGTACTTGTGGTAAAATTGAGACTGGGGAATGTATATAAGGAATGCTGGTAGCATGGGGTGGGTATTCGCCTGGCGGAGATGTATGAATCAGCGACTACTCTCTGTGCAGTAGCATTTAACATTTACATTACAGCGACTGTGCCAACTCCAAATTAGGGCTGGGATAGCGCAGTGGGTATAGCGACTCGCTACTGGCTGGACGGTCCGGGGATCGAATCCCGGTTGGGACGAGATTTTCCACTCCCGTCCAGACCGACCCTGGGGCCCACCCAGCCTCCTGTACAATGGGCACCGGGTCTCTTTCCCGGGGGTAAAGTGGCCGGGGCGTGGGGCTAGCCACCCCCTCCCCTTCTCGTGCCGAGGCTCACGAACGGGTAGAGCTATACTTCTACTCCCCGTCTGGGCCTTCATGGCGGGTTATAGTGTGAACGTTGCCTGTACGTGTTATGCCAGCTCCAAATGTTCCAGCGGCCTATGGTCAGTATTTCGGACTAGTGTTTTTCATTGACATCGAGTGCCGTGATACAACAGCTTCAAACCCTGCGTCTGTTTTTGCTTCTTCCTTTCCCTACTTCTTCGCCCAGAAAGTTTCACTTTACCAAAACTGGACAGTAGGTAGGTCCCTGACAGGCAGGTGTAGTGTCCACATAAGACAGGGGCGCACCCAAGGGGTGCTGCCGGGTTGCAACCCCCCAAACTCCCCAAAAACCGAAATTTAAATAACTCAGATTTTGTTGCCCGGGCTGCAGCCCCCCAAACCCCCCAAAAACCGAAATTTAAGTAACTCAGATCTTGTTGTCCGGGCTGCAGCCCCCCAAACCCCCCAAAACCAAAACTTATGGAACTCAGATTTTGTAGGTAGTATGACATCTAAAATTTTACGTGATTTCCGCTTTCAGCCGAAATCAGCCACTGAAATCGGCTGATGACTAGTACATAAGAATTTTGAAAAATAAATTAACACAATTAAGAAACAAGAACAAAGGACACTGTGATTGAATCATGGAACATGTATGTGTATAAATGCAGTTGCAAACAGTGTTATTTTATACTTACGACATGATTTTTATAACGTAATTTTTAAAATCAAACATAAATTACATATAGCCGCAGGGTCGTCCCTTCTCCACACCCTCCCCTGGCCCCAAGGAAAAATTCTGAGTGAGCACCTGTCGTGAAGAACGCCAAGGAAATTTATTTATTCTTAGCAGCAGAAAATTCTGAAACGCACTGCGTCTCGTAGCGCGTATGTCGTTGCAGTAATTTTGATCAGGCGTGACCCAGTTCGAGGACATCAACAAGTGTCCCGTATCCGGCAGCTGTCCAACGCCACGATAAACGTCCGTCGACCCCGGTACGTTCCATGTCATGCTGACAGCGGGTACAGCTCGTACAGTTTCATGTGAATCGTTAAACCTTTTGGCTGTGTTACAGACGAACCATTTCTTGGTTGGGCTTTACATAAGCGTAACTTGGCCAATAACACAGTGAGGGGGGGGGGGGGGGGGACAAAGTCGACCATGGGTATTAGAAACTTCAATTCACGAAGGTGTTAAGTTACACAGAGAGGTTTGAGCCAGTCTTAATATACATCCCTCTCCCCCATTCTCACTCCACGTTTTTTATTGGCCCTTTTTCAACTCGGTAGCCAAAAAGAACGATTCTTAGGTAGAAAAAATATTGTAGGGGCATTTACTCCATTTGCCCCCTCCATGTTACGTGCATGCCTCCTTATACCCAGGGCCGCCAACAGCGGGTTCAGGCCTCAGCAGCTGCGGACGGGCAAGGGAAGGTAAAGGAATCAGCAGAGAACGTCGTATGCAAGATGGCCGCTGGCCGCAAGTGCCGTCAACACGACAAATCACTACCTAAGTACTTCTGATACTACCGAGAAAGACAAAAACATACGCAACATAGTGGGGCCCTGGCCCCCCTTCAGGACTGCCACGTCCCGGTTATTTGTACCGGCTTCCTCCTCCCCCCCCCCCCCGGGCACTGTTTATATCGCATACGAGTAATAGGCCTACTGGCGTCTTGTTCGCCGCAATAGACTGCGCGACGTATCTCCAACCCTATGACAGGGATTCTCAAACCTGGGGTCACAACCAAAATTTTTGGTAGTGTTCTCCCACACAACAAAGCTTGCAGCTGTCTGTAGTAAACAATTTAATTTATTTCAGAAAAAAAATAAAATTTAAGTTTTATCAAAAATTGAATCATATAAATTTCTGACAATGGTCACATTCACTTCTATTTATTAGGACTTTTTCCACTCTCACAAATTTAGCAACATAACACAGGTACAGCGTTAACAGTAACACTGAGGGAATATGGATGTAACTTGAAAGAAGGACTTTTAGACAAATCAAAATTGACACAACATGGTCATAAAACTAGTTGGGCATAAGCGGAAATTTTACGATCTGAATCTAACCCCATATATAGGAAATACAAAGAAACTGCCTATAGGGTCAATGCTATGTTTTAATAATTCTGTAAGCCAACCTAGTACGGAGATCTGCCCCATTCGGTTTCCGTTCATACGCAACGAACTGAATTGTGAAATAAGTTGGGGTCATGTTGTGTGTTGTTTGTGTTGTTAGTTCTTGTCTTTGCCAACAGAGGGGGTGGTTTCAAGGATTTGATATTATATTTCATAATATTCGATTTTATAATTTTTAGGTCTATGTGACTGGTGGTCCGTATTATAATTATTGATTTTGTTAATTATTTTATATGTGCAGTCGAACCCGGTTGTAACGACATCGGTTTATACGACACCTCGCCTATAGCGCCAGATATTCTGTGGTAGAGCACGATTAATATGACACGGCACACGGCGATGCGTAGGAGGGGAAGTGAAGGGGCAACAGGAGAATGGAGTGGGTATCTAGCATGCCTCGCAACACCGCGGAGCATAGCCTCTCCAGCACAGTAAAAATGCTACCAGCCGACCCGCACTCCTCGGCTGCCAGTAGTCGACTGAACTGTCGCCCACGCCGTCACATGTACTGGTCCTTTTCGCCGAAAGACGAAATCTGGTTTCTGCGCATGTGCCACCTAATTCTAACTGCACTGTACCAATTAATTCCTCACTGTTAACCATAACATTACACTCCTCGGTTATAACAACACTCGTTTATAACGACACAAAATATTCAGCCCTTTTCATGACGTTATAAACGAGTTCGACTGTATTAGGTTTGTTTATGGGGGGTTTTAATAGTTTGTTGCGTAGTTTGTGCTACTTATCATGAATAGTTGTTGATGTTGTATTGGTTTTATGTTGGTTAATTGTTTTGAGGTTATTGTTACTTCACCATAAGACGGAAACAGGTAGTGTCCGAAACGTTGTGGGGTTGTGCATTTATCCGAAATATCTTCTCGGTATTTTGCTATAAACCCGCGGCGATATGTTGGGATATACATTGGGATAGCTTTTACGTTCTTGACTGATTGTCATATTGAATGATGTGCTGCACACATAATTACTTCATGAGACGCTGTAACAGGACATTCTGTGTACGTAAATCATATCAGCTTGTAACCAGTATCAGCTAAGGATCATCTTTAATAAAACCTGCGACGGTTCTCAGAGGACATGCTGGTGGGCACCCAGAATTTTTTTGGTGGGTGGGGGGCGTTTGGGCCGCATATTTGATGCTATGGACGAGGTATCGCATAAACCGATGTGTGGGTACAAGAAAGAAACTGTACGGCATTGGCGTGGCATGTTAAAGCGTAACGTTCATACCAAGTTTTGTGAAAAACCGGCAACTGCTGATACGAGTAAACAATATCACATTATTATCGTTGTTTGAAAGAGCTCTGTTTCGATGTCACGTAAAATTCAGTTCGGGACGCCAAATGTTACGGGTTTTTCGAAGTCATAAATGTACGACATTTCTGACAATGCGTACGAACGTTTTGACTTTCCCACGGAAGGAGAAAACGTTTATTGCAGTAGGGCAGCCGTCGACCGGCCACCGACAGGGAGGAATGGGACGATATGCAGATTAGTGATTACAGAGTGTGGACTGGGGCTGCAAAGGGTGGGGAACGGATGTGTAAAGTGCGCTGAGTGTCGTCGTCGTCGTCGTTGTTGTTTCGTTGTTTATCTGTACGTAATAATTGTGTATCTGCATTACCTTCTTGTAGTACTACAGGTTGCGCATCCCTTACCCGAAATGCTTGGGACCAGAAGTGTCACGGTTTTCGAATTTTTTCTGATTTTGGAATACTTGCACATTATAATGAAATAACTTGGGGGATGGGAACCAAATCTAAATGCGAAATCCATTTATGTATCATATACAGCTTATGAATATATAGGTTTTATTTAGGGCATAAAAACAAACCGAGCACTGAATTTAATCACAAGGATCTACATCTGTACAGCGTTGTGTTCGCGTCGGCGCGTAAAAAGTTTCGGATTTTGGAGGTTTTCGGATTTTGGAATTTCGGATAAGGGATATTCAACCTGTCTTACTAAACTACTCCCTTTTGTAACTTCGTGATGGGTTAAAATGTCTCTTGTCCCGCCACAGCCCCTTAAATGTTATTAAGTGTCCCGATTTTTTGTTCTTTTAATGGAATCCGTAATGTAATTACCATATTGCTATTTTTCAAGGCCGTGATCTTAAAAGTACTAAGACTGTATTGCGCGCATCGGCATGCGTGTTCTTGGGTCAGTTTCAGTTTAAAAAAAAATTGGCCATTTTATGTTTATAATTTTAATGTGTTGGAACCGGGATAGCGCAGTTGGTGTAGCAACAAGGTATGCACTGGATAGTCTGGGGTTCAAATCCTGGCGGGGAAAAGAGATTTTCTCTTCGCCAGAATCGTCCAAACTGGCTGTGGGCTCCACTCACCCTCGTATTCAGTGGGTGCCGGGGTTCTTTCCCGGGAGTTAAAGCGTCAGGGGCGTGAAATAAGAATAATGGAGCTATACATCTACTCCCCCTGTATGACTTCCTGCATGTAATTGAATCAGGGAGGACCTAGACGCAGCTTGCTAACGGGGTCAAAAAGAAGCAACTTACTACCTTAAAAGTGCTGTAGTCGTACGTACGCGAGTACCTTCCGTGTTCATATATGGGCGTCCTAGTGATAAAAGTATTGATACTGACTGAGTAGTTTGCAGTTGACCTTGGCAGTTAGTTGCGCTGTGCAAAGCCGACCTCT
>BLKM01000452.1:531904-577365 GCA_013340265.1 Coptotermes formosanus
CCTTATAAAACATTAAGAGACTGGTTTTTATAACCGAAGTGGAGAGTGTTTACAGCGCGGTACGAACTGAGTCCTTATATAAAACAGACACGCTTCGTCTTTAAAGGGTTAAAGCCTAGCGGTAACTTTACGTACCACCAGGTTTAACATCAAAAAATTCTACGTGGTGCCCACATTGCGTTTGTGTGTTTTGTACGGATCTCAGAACAAACAGCAACTTTTGCCTTATAAAACATTAAGAGACTGGTTTTTATAACCGAAGTGTAGAGTGTTTCCTGCGCGGTACGCACTGAGTCCTTATATAAAACAGATGCGCTTCGTCTTTAAAGGGTTAATACAAATGCTGGGAAGAAAAAAAGCAGACATATTCGGAAACTGTGGGCCTGTGGCAACATTAATAGTGTTGAACACTCACTTTCGCGCGTGTGACTCCTGTAGCCGCCCGCTCCCGGCAATTTATTGCGACAACATACCGGCCAACATCACGTGCGGTGTTTTGCTACTTGACTGACTTACGGACAGACGACAGTCCTCACGTGCAGACAGAATCGGCATCTCTTGGCGCTACTGTGTCAAATTCAGAACACGCAACAACAAACGTACCAACGGCCATATCTTTCCCAGAAAACATAAAACGGAATATTACGACTTTTACATTTTTCTTTTCGATGCACTGTTTGTGCAGTTGTTCCGTTAACTTTAACCTTTCAAAGCCTAGCGGTAACTTTACATACCACCAGGTTTAACATTAAAAAATTCTGCGTGGTGCCCACATTGCGTTTATGTGTTTTGTACGGATCTCAGAACAAACAGCAACTTTTACCTTATAAAACATTAAGAGACTGGTTCTTATAACCGAAGTGGAGAGTGTTTACAGCGCGGTACGCACTGAGTCCTTATATAAAACAGATATGCTTCGTCTTTAAAGAGTTAATGGTTAAATGGTTGATTCTGCACATTGTACAGTACCATATTGCTGCATTAGTTTTTAAGTAATTTCTCCTATGGCTGAACCCGGCGTAAGAAGGATCTTGGATAAATTATTGTATTAGCTTAGGGTTATGTTATTTTAGTTTTCTCTGAATGGTTTTACAGTTTTTAAAACAACAGATTAGTGAGGTTTTCACTAATGTTTTTATACTATATGATTAGAGATCTGTGTTTTTAACATTTATACATGTACCTGATTATGGCTGGGCCGAGCCGAAACATGTGGTATATTGGCACAACTTTAGAACAAATGGTATAATGTGCAAACAAATACATACAGTGGTGTGTCAGACTGTGTTTATTATTATTGTACGTACATATGTATGTATTATGTATATGTGTCTGTCTGTATGTATATATGTATGTGTGTGTGTGTTTACTTATTTATGTATGCATGCGCGCATGTGTGCGCGTATGTATGTATATATGTATATATATGCATGTATGTATATGTATGTATGTATGTATGTATGTATGTATATATGTATGTATGTATGTATGTATGTATGTGTGTATAAATGTATGTATGTATGTATGTGTGTATAAATGTATATGTCTGTAGGTCCATCTACCACCGCCCAGTACTATTTTCATAAACTTACCAACTCATAAGAAGCTCCTTATGAGAACAAGGCCACAGAAGACCATCAAAACGTTATAGGCAGAGAAAGACGGCTCTGGAATGAGCTTATGAAGGTACCAAATATACATATTTAAGAAATCGGAGCTCGTGATAGTTGGTATTGTACGCAAAAACAGTCTATTGAAATGCCGTGAACGTTCAAAATAGCAGTCCAGACTACTAAATTCTGTGCGAGTACACGTCTTCTTGTCAAGCCCAGCCTACTGTTCAGAGCATTGTAAGGTAATACCTTAATTTAGAAACAGTTGTTAATTTGCATAAATGTGCTTGTTTCTACTAAATTGTACAAGAGTAAGTTTAACTCATGCAAGTGCAAGTTTGAAGCAGTATCATGTTATGTCAGATACTGGTACCATCGGATATGAACAGTCACTGAACACTGTATAATTTCTGTTCTGATACCCACAAATATATTGAACACAGACTGCGTTTTATCTCCAGCATTTAAAGAAACCGTCGACGCCAGGCATGCCTTTGTGGCGTATACAGCTTGTAACGTCACTAACAAACCCATATTTTAAAATTATCTGACAGAGGTCATCAGCAGCTTCATGCTAAATGATTACACAACTCCTTTAATTCACACTTTGGCCTGATTGTTAAGTCAGCTGAGTTCATGTTTTATTAAATGCAAGTAAAACAGACTTGGCTGAAGCGGTAATACTTGAGAGTTGCATTCACGAGGTGCTCAGTTTATATATCGGCCAGGTCACCTACTTTCCTGACGGAGATTTGTGGTAGTTTTTCCCTGTTTCTTCAGCCAGATTGTAAGACTGTACCCTGATGACGCCATGGTTGCTTCCTGCCAGATCCTTCGCGCGTCATTACTCACTAGTCCTAACATTCAGCATTATGTACCCTGAGTTGCTGTCAGTGTTGTTAAATTTATCAGAAATAAATAAACCAGCCTTGATTTGTTTATGAGCATAGGCCGGTTTTTTGAGAGCAAATACAGGTATAAATAAAAACAGGCCTACAAGGAATTTCTTTACAAACGCAGTGAAGCTTATTGTTCAGAAATATTAGCTACAAGAGTATGTCTGTAGACCAGTGCTTCTCAACCAGGGTCCCGCCGCACGCCCGTAAGAGTTGAGAAGTTATAAAATAAATAAATACTTACACATTTTTAAATGGCGCGAAAGAATCCAAAATTCCCGCGATGTATCGCGGGAATTTTTGTCCTCAATTGGCAGTGCTGGAGTAACCTCGGTGTGCAACCAACTGCTTATTCGTTTTGTTTTGGTCAGTTCGTATTTAAGGAACTGTGTTGTGTGTGTGTCTGTATTCGTTTGGTGTTCTTACACAGCCGTCCCACCGGTTGTGACAGAAAGCCCCCCCCCCCCCTCAAGTAAAAATTTTGTGGTCTCTAAACTTTTTCGCAGGTAGAGAAGTTCCTCGGAATATGAAGAATTATTTTAGGGGTTCCTCTAGAGAAAGAAAAGCTTGGGAAACAGTGCTGTAAACCAACCTATTATAGCATTTCATTGTCTCTTTAGATCTGATCTGTAACAGCTTCTGTAGTTATTACAGCGTCCTGAAATGGAACTTTGGTACCAATTTAGTAAACATCATGTTGCTCCTGTTTCAAATTCTCTGAAGCACCAGTAAATGCAGAAAGCTGTTGTTCTGGTTCTTCAGGCCTTAGTGAACATACCATGTGCATTGTTCAGTCCAACTATAATATTATTTCAGGAGCCGTTTGGTGCTAACAAAGATTCTGTGGCTATTGTTTATGGTTCATTAGGCATTAATAAAATAGTGCTGGGTTCTAGTGAACATTTGGTACTGTCATTTCAGGTTCTGTCAATCATTGGTAAAGATAAGGAACCGCCATACAGATGTGGTGCAGACAATGGCACAGGGTGTTCTGGAACTAAAGGAGTCCCATAAAATAGATCACCAAACAGAGAACAGTATTCAGTACTTCTTGGACCGCTTCTACATGTCGCGTATCAGCATCCGCATGCTCATCAACCAGCACAGTAAGTTCTCAGGATGTGCTCGGCCTCTCTTATTTTGGTACGTTCCTGCAGCATCTGCCCATAGACAGTTCATTCTTTGTATGTGACTGCTGCTGGCAACTTACTATGCCCATGTAAACATCATTTCCTGTTCATACATGTTCCAGATATTCTCTTTAGTGTACATGTTTTCATGTTCCATAATAGTAAAGTCAGTCTCCACAACAGGGGACAGTGTTGCATGGTGTATCTATTGTAATTGGCATTGATTATCAGCCGTGTTGTGCACCGTGAAATGGCAGTGAGTGGGATTTATTTTCATGCATTGTTACCGCTTGGTTCTACTGTCTTCCAAGAACCTTGGCTTCCATTATAACCAGGTCTGTGGAGTTGGTACACAAAACCTCCAACTCTGACTTCGATTCCTTCATAACAGCTCAGTATGTATTAATAATGGGAAACCTACTAAAATGGTAAATTGTATCATAAGACATTTCATCACCACCATATGAATCATCGGGCTACTTTTTAGACTTATAACCTATATTTATTGTAGCTAGTGTCTATTTAAGATTTTATGTTGAGGTTGGAGAAAAAGTCGGTACATTTTTACTGACTCTGACTCCATCAAAATTCTTCCCGACTGCGACTCCGCAACTCCGACTCCACAGCCCTGGTTATAACCTACCATTATTCTCTTTCATTTGCCTGTTTGTGTATGTCTCTTCACTTGCAGCTCCTCTCTGCATCTTCAGGCTATCTACCCACTTTTCTTCAACCTTCTGACTTACATTCAGAAATTCTCTTGGCTGTCAGTTCCTGTTCACAGAGATGTCTTATTCAATTAATGACAACTTTTTTGTGTTTACTGGATGGTGTAGGGTCATTACGTTTTCTGACAACTATCGGTTGCCACTTGTTGTCTGCTGCTTTTTGTATTAATGTAGACCACCCAATCAGTTGTCCACATATGCAGTTGATTAGTGGCAGGAAAGTGACAAGCAATAGTAGTGTAGGTTAAATATGGACCCTTACTGAATTTTTGCTAAACTTGATATCTAGCACTCCTAACCAACTTACAGTCGGCAAACAGGGCACTTCTCGCTTCAACCTGCCAACCATTGAGTGTTCTTATATTTACTGTATTTTGTGTAAAAATAATTTGACTTGGGATATTGAATGTTGCTGTACCTACGTGTTTTTCTCATATGCAATCAAACTTCTTCTGCACCTACCTTAATGACTGCAAAAAAGAAACAGACTTAATGTGCATCTGTGTTATGTTAGCCTTTGTCATCCTAAGAGCCCATATGCTGGCCCTTGTGTGTCTACTTTATAGCACTTTAAATATCAAAAACTGAGACTGTCATCAGATAAAATAGACATTTAAATCCATCTCCCAAATGGTAGTAAGTTGCTAACAATTTAGGTATTCTGATATTTTAACACCATGTCAGCAGGTAAATACATATGGTACCGATGTTTGAAAGTTGGTAAAGGTTTACCAGGTGCCATAACATAACATCCCAGAAGACAGTTTACTCTCCTGCAATCACGCTTAGAGAACCTGAAACCTCGCACGTTACTGCTATAAATGCAAGTATGACTTTGTTAGATGTACGGGTGCTGGACAAATATATCTCCCACATTAAGTGTCATTACTGTTCCTTTATTCATGTATTAGTGCACTGTTTGTAAGTACCATAAATGGTGCTTAAAATGTACATGCCGAAAGCTGTGGTGTTAATTAATGTGTAAGTGCATAAATTAGCACAGGTTTTTTTTTGCACATTGAGTGTTCAGCCTGAAGTATCCACAGTACAGTGTCATAATTATATATATTGTGTAGATAATGTTAATTTGTGAAGGTTGATCCTATAAGGAAGAACCTGTGAACAGTTTTAAGGTACTGGTGTGACAGAAACCAATTAACAAATTATAAATGATTTCACAGCATGAAGTTTTTTAATTTACCACAATCTAACTGTGGCAGTTGGA
The DNA here is from genome assembly GCA_013340265.1 of Coptotermes formosanus. Classification (NCBI taxonomy): domain Eukaryota; kingdom Metazoa; phylum Arthropoda; class Insecta; order Blattodea; family Rhinotermitidae; genus Coptotermes; species Coptotermes formosanus. Next base: position 537,497 of record BLKM01000452.1, read on the forward strand.
AAACTGTATATGAGTACTACTTGAGTAGTTACTTTGCATACAATAAGTTGTGTGGTAGATGCTTTTAGCATCTGAAGTGTCATAAAATCAATCATTTCAGAGGTCCTTGCACTTCTAGGATGTTATGGAGCATAGATTGGTAGCTAGTTACCAATGTTTCGGAACAGCGTGTCAGTCCCATCTTCAAGGGTCAAGCAGTCCAAGAAGTTCTTCTTGGATTGCTTGAACCATGAAGGTGGGACCAGTAGGTTGTTAGAAAACATCTGTAACTTACTACCAATCTTTGCTGCATAATGTCACAGAGTGGTGAAGCTCTTAGCAGTGGAACCCTGAAATCACGCTTAATCATTCCAATTTTAAACACAAATACATATTTTCAAAGACAGCCTGAGAAACTACGAAAAGGTTGCAAAGCCTCAGTAATGGAGTCTGTAAATCCATTGTTGTTATCAGGTGAAGCTGTTCAGTTCTTGGAATTACTAACCCTTCCTGGTTCTTGCATGATCAATTCCACACCAAGGAATTTTCCCTTGCATGTCATTTGTGGCATATTCTGTAAGTGCCTCCCTGCCAACATGCATTGTGCAATTTACCATTTATTTACATGGTTCTTACTTAATTCTTGTGAGTAACCCTAGATGGCAGGAGTGGCTTTTCTGCTGAACTCTTACTGGTATGATGAAAAGGAATATGACAAAATTTGCAATTTTGACTGAAAGGAACGAACATACTTTATGAAATTTTAGTAAAGTTCGTCATGGCATAGCTTCAGGTATGTGTATTGAAAACTTAATGCTGTATGCCAGACAAGAAGACAACCCAGTATGTTGAAGTTCTCAGTTCTATATCTTTACTGGTAATAAAGCTGAGTGCCTCAAAATTGTCATCTCTCGATCATTAATGTAGAGTTGTGTAAGTAATGGCTTTTTCTGACTTTTATTGCATTTCTTTTTGGAAGAATTTGATAGCGTAGCAATACTATAGACTGGATTAATATACTTCCTGCTTTTATTAATGACCATTTACATGATTTCCACTCTGTATTTTTTTATACTTCTCCTCTCGTAAAAAAGTTCCTGAGTATGTATTGCTTCTCAAATATTCGTGGTGCAAACTAAATGTTGTACCAGTTCAAGATGATGACAGATTAATGTTTCTAATGAAAGTTCAGTGAACCTAACCTTCATTAATTTCTAGGGAGAGGTCATTGAATGAAACCCAGACGTGTCATATGTACAGGTACTGAGCCACTCCTGCTTTTCAGTAACAGCCCTATGTGAACTTGGGCATTTACGGTATACTTCTACAGAAACAAATTACCAGAGTGGACTGGAGTTTATAACTAACATAAAAATCCCTAAATTTTGTAACATACAAGAACAATTCCAATATTTTCATGTCCTTTCTCATGTTAGTAGCCTTTTATTTTGATGCAGGTTTCCATCCCCTTTAAAGCCACAAATTTTGTGTTTTATAAATGTGTGGTAAAAGTGTTCTAGGTTGATTTAATCATATCATGTTCTTAGGAGAAGGGATGATGCTTGCTGGCCATGGTTTTATAGTAGTGGAATGAATTACGAAAACTGTACTTTTTAGGTAATAATTGGTTGATATTTGCAGCTCTGCTCTTTGGTGGACAACTAAATGACAGTCGTCATGTGGGATGCATAGACCCCCAGTGTGACCTTGTAGGTGTTGTGAAGGATGCGTACGAGAATGCACGGTTCCTGTGTGACCAGTACTACCTTGCTTCACCAGACCTCATAGTCAGGGAACACAATGGTCAGTTGCTTGTGTGTTGATGATTTCCATTCAGACAGAACATTTGATGGAGGCTTGTGGACTTGGTATCAAATACAGTAATGTGTATCTCAGAAGAGGTCCAGAAATAAACAAAATGTTTAGTTATGTGACGCATTTATAAGCCTGAATAATTCCTGTAGCATGGTCATTTTGCGAAGACTAGACTAGCTTCTTGCATAGAAATAAATTTCTGAAATTTCAGCATCATGTATTGGTAGAAACAAAGCAGAAGCACCTATATCATAAGTGTGTGGAGCATGGAACAGTTGTAACGAAAGAAATGGACTATGTCAGAGCATCATATTATGGTTCTGTACAGTAGGACAATACTTACATATAATATAATACTTCTTGTCGAAATGTGAATGGGTTATGTGAAGCTAAAGGCTGCCTTGCAACGTGCCAAGCAGGCACTGAGAGGAGAATAGCTCCCCCATACTTGACCTTAGTGCTAGAAGGGAGTGGGTGGTAAAGCCCATGCCCCACTCACTTTACCTTCGGGAAGGAGACCCAGTACCCATTTTACAGGAGGGTGAGTGGGCCTTCAGGTTGGTCTGGATGGGTCCTGGAAACCTTGCCCCCACTGGTGTTCCAACCCCGGACCGTCCAGCCTGTAACAAGCTGCTATACTGACTACATTATCCCAGCCAGCGTGAATATGTTACTTGTTACAAAGTTTGTCTTAACCTGAAACAAGTTTCATTTTAGCCAGTATTGATAAAAATGAACTGTAGTGATTCAGTCTGTAAAGTGGCAGGCCTGATGGCCTGGGTTCACTTCCTGGGAGTTTCTCATTTGCACTGCCATTTCCACAGTGTCTGGGATGTACGCATTCTCATGGCCAGTGAGTACTCAGGTTATGTGGGCGAGGCTACTTGCTCCCATGGGGAATTGAGATCGCTATTGTGTGGTGCTGCACCCAGAAGATTGTAGTCCAAACACACACCACACCATCCATTCATATGTAAGATTATCATTGCAATGCATCATTAAAGTGGACTGTTGTTTTGTGACAGAGAGGGAGCATGGGGTGCCCATCAGGATAGTATACGTGCCATCACATCTGTACCACATGTTGTTTGAGTTGTTCAAGAACTCCATGCGAGCTGTCATCGAGCACCATGGCTCTAATGCAGAGCACCATCCTCCCGTTGTAGTTACTATTGTAAGGGGCAGAGAGGACATCTGTGTTAAGGTACCATTGACACTTCTTATGCGCCTTGTAAAAACATTCTCTCTCCATCACATTTTTATGACCAGCATAAGTATGTTTCCTACGCAGCCTGATCCATATCAGATATACCCAGTAATGATTGTTTTTTGACCTTTTGTAAAATTTTGTTAAATGTTAAAATTTCCGTATTATATTCATAGAAAGTGCAGACCAAATGGAACTGTGTTGTTCCACCTAATAAAATACAGTAGCTCATGACAGATGTATTAAAACAGAGTAAATATGAGACTATGTGCACCCTAACTGGAGCACAGAACTGATCCCACTGGCTGTGCAGTCTAAGGTGTAGGTCTGAAGCCGCTTGATTGCCAAGATTGCGGGTTCGAATCCTGCTGAGGGCATGGATGTTTGCCTTGTGTTTCTTATGCATTGTATAGGTAGTTGCCTCTGTGACGAGCTGATCACTCTTTCAGAGAAGTCCTACCAGGCATGTGTGCCTAATTGTGTGTGATCTAGGAACCTCAACAATGAGGCAGCCTAGGCACGATTTGGACTGTTGTGCCACAGAAAAGAAAAAGCTGGAGCACAGCTACAGAATGTATGTGTACATGGTGGTGTTATGGCCCACAGTACTCAGCGTAGAACTACAGTTCATGAAACCAGCAGTAAATCAAATGCGAACTGAAGATATAAAAGGATACAGATTAGTAATTGGATGTGTGTATTGTCTTGTTACAGGTGTCAGATCAAGGTGGGGGCATTCCCCGCAGTCACACAGATCTGCTTTTCAACTACATGTTCTCTACTGCTCCACAGCCTCCAAAGTCTGATGCCCACACTGCACCACTAGCTGGTAGGTACCCAACTGCCATATGTGACTGCCATAGACTGTGTGGTGCTAGTAGAAGTAAAAGGAATGTCGTAAAGGGTGGGGCAGTGTTAATTCGTCATTTTGATATATGCAGTGCTTGGGCAGCCCAGAGAGAGCACAGAAACTAGGTTCCTTATAGGTTCGGCTAGGGATGCCGTTTAATAAAAACGTGAGTCTGAGGTCAGCTCTGTGCTGTGCATTCAGCTTAAGAGACCTCCTGAAAAGGACGTTCATGGTGACATTTCTTGGCTATCCCATTGGCCCGATCTGTCAGCACGTGGTTTCTTTTTTGGGGGCTATTTGAAATGAAGAGAGTTTCAGACACATTTGGCAGACTTACACAATCTCAAACTAAGAACTTTTGAAGAGAGAAATGACATATCGCCTGTCATGCTGTCGTAATGGTAAGTGTTAAGAACTGAGTTCTTCAGTGCATCAATCTTGATGGACGATATCTGACAGGTATTGTTTTTAAGAGTAACTTGGTTGTAATGTTCCTCAACAGTGGCAAACATCTGTCTTTCAATTCACATTACTTTGAATAACTTTTAATAAACCGTGGTCAACTAGTGTATCTTTAAAAGTGCTGAATGAACATTGCTCCACCTGGTACTTGCACTCAATTAATTAAGCACACTGCATGATGTGGAGGAATGGTGGTATAGCTACATTCATTTTTAACATTTAGCACTAGGTCAGCTTCACTTTCCAGCCACTTGATCCACAAAGGAGCGCTGTCTGGATGTTGTGGAGAAGAAAGAGCCTCTGCTCTTGCCAGGAATTGAACACTGCTTCTCCTGTCAATCTCCAATCAATCACATAGTCACTAAACTAACTGATCTTCCTCACAACAGGGGAGCAAAAGATATTAATCATGCAAGTCTTACTACTGGGATAAGTTTCAGAAATTCTTCTTCCTAGTCTTCTTGCTGCGGCTTGATGTGTGTACCGTCACAGTTGGCATTGGGCATCTTACAGATTTCTGTTAATGTGTGGCCTCGGTATAGAGTTTTCTGATCCATCTGTGAGATTGATGCTGGTTTTTGAAAACTGTCTTGAACACCTTATGTGCAGGTCATGTCTGCCCAGTCTGTCCATGACTTACTGATTGATCCCATGCCACATGACAGATTCTTTAACAAATTCAGCATTGGAGATTTATACTGAAAGTCATCAGACTGTTCCAGTTGTAAGCCATATTGATCCCTTATAGATATTAATTTACATCAAGTCATAAATGAACTTCTCATATATCTTGTAAGCTGTTAGTCAGATTTTTAAAATTTAACATGAGATATCATGGCATAAAATTGTCAAACAGCAGACCAACACGTGCATTCTCTTTATAAATGCGTGTAAAAGATGTTCACTTACAAACCCAACATGTTTCAGTACACCATGGTACCATCATCAGGGGTAGTACTGAAGATAACACACTAGTTGTTAAACATTAGAAGGTCCAACGCATGTGTTGTATAAGTAGTTTCACTTCAGAATTAAAACACTTGTAAAGAACAGTTTGAGTCTTAAAAGCTCAATAAAAGTCATAAAACACAGTTTTGTTCAAAACAATGGTGTTAAAACTCAACACGTTACAGTGCAGCTTCCAGGCATGATGCTGTTTGCCATTAAAATTCAAAAGTTGCTCATCCTTCATGAAGAGGTGGAGTTTAGGCTTGTATAATACATTACAAAGGTTCGAATTGCCAAAATGTGGTGTCATCCTAAAAAAATTTTTAAAACAAAATTAAAACTTATACCTAGAAAGTAAAAACCAGACTTCGAAAAACTGTAAAAGCTTTGAAAAACTTTAAAAACTGTAATTGGATCATAATACGTACCTTTACGGGGGTAACAGTTTAGTGCAGAGAGCTATGAAGAGACTAAGGTTGAGGTGGCATAGGGATGCTTATATCAGGGTAGGTACCTAGAGGATGGGGGAGGAGGGGGAGGCAGAGTGTTTGTTGATAAGAAGATTGTGTAGAAGATTTGGTTCATTGACCACCTGTTCATCTATTAACAACCCATGCTGCGTATGGTATTGAATAAAGTAACTTTCCCAACAGGTCATTAATTTACCCTTGATACAGGCTCTCACAAGCTGTAAAGTCTCTTGCATAGTTCCAAATTCATGCTTATTATTTAGGATATGTTGTGCATAAGGTATATGTTTTAATTTTGCTTTAAAAATTTTTTAGGACGACACCACATTTTGGCAATTTGAAACATTGATGCATGTATTATGCAAGCCTAAACCCCACCGCTTCATCAAGGATCAGCAACTTATGAATTTTAATGGCGAACAGCATCATACCTGGAAGCTGCAGTGTAACGTGTTGAATTTTACCATCATTGTTTTGACCAAAACTGTGCTTTATGACTTTTATTGAGCTTTTATACAAGTGTTTTAATTCTGAAGTGAAGCTAGTTATACAACGCATGCATCGAACCTTCTAATGTTCAACGACTAGTGTTTTGTCTTTAGTACCACCCCTGATGATGGTACCTATGTGTACCGAAACATGTTGGGTTTGTAAGTGAACATCTTTTACAAATGTTTATAAAGAGAGTGCACGTGTTGGTCTGCTGTTTTACAATTTTAGTAACTATGTGCTCAGTATGAACAATACAAAATTTCATGGCATAAAGTTAGCTGATTCTTTTGGTTTTCAGTAATATCTACTGATTAAATTGACTTTACCGTATATGCCATAAACCATTTCATTTTTTTTTATTTTTTATTTTTTTTAATTTTATGTGGGAGACTCAGAAGTTGTTACACCATTCTGATTTTCAAGCAAATTTTTTTCTGTAAAGAGGCCTTCCTCACATAAAGCTGTAAGTGTACTTCATCTTTGTAATGTTGCGTAATGTCTGTTTGCTTATTCATACAGATAAACATGAAGTAAAATACACTGCTGTTGGGAGACACCCCACCTGTATGTAATACAGCTCTGACATGTTTTGGCCCAGCTAGGCCATTATCAATGAGTCATACAAAACACGGTGGGAAGGATCAAAGATTTAACATTGTATGTGATAACAAATATTGTGTTTGCAAATGTAAAATGTGCTACTTAAGTTTGAAATTCAAGTTCTAAAATTTAAATTTTCTGAGAAATTTAATTTTAAAAAATTGCTGTTATCAGTATTTCCAATAAACACACATTTAGTCAATGTTGTTGATCATTATTGTGCTGCTGTAAATGAAAAGATGCAGCTTCGTCCTTACTTTGAGTTTACGTATGTGCATATAGTTATGTACCAGAACATAAACATTAGTTTAATCATATACTGGAAATAACGTGTTACATTTGTGAATTGTAAATTATGGCAGTTGTGTGCAAATATCTGAATAAAATCATGAGGAGAATATATAATGACAGATTATTTAAATGCCAAATTTAGAGTTGTGTGAAGTATGAAATTGCACTGTGTTTTCAGGCTGGACCCAAATATTCCTTACAGTTGTGTAGAAGATGTGAGGACAACTCTAGTATTGAATCCCCCCCCGCAAGAAGAAAAAATGTAACCATTTTTCTTGCATACTGTAATGCTGAAGGATGGTCTGTTCTCTTTGGGTCATCTTGGCACACTTCAGTTTAGCATTCTTGTAGATGAATTTGAACTGACCCCTCATATTTAAACACTGAATTTAAGGGGAAGAAAACATTATTTTGTAATTGGTAAATACAGTATCACCAAAATAAAGATAGTACTGGTACAAGAAGATAGCAATAAACCACCAATCAAGCCACTGGCCACACACTTGCAGAATGTGGGAGGGGCCTATTAGGGATAGTAAGGATGGGGGAGTAATGGCCATCTATAATATTTACTGTTTTGTATAGATAGATGGGGTGACAAGGTCGTGTGCCCTTATGAATGAACAAGGTAATGGCTTACTAGCAAAATCCATGATATTGAAAATCAAAAGAAAAACAGTTCTCTGGCTCAGAGCAAATACATATGAGAGCCAGAGTAACTGAACTTACTGGGCAGAGGTACAAAACATGAACGGCTGCTCAGGGTAAGTGCTGGCATAGTGCCCAATCAAAGTATCTAGTCCCGAAGTATGTAACACACCTTCCAGAACCAAGAGATGACCTGCCACTTGAAGGACTGAGATGGTAATAGTCAGGGGAGTGGGTAGGTGATCCCTAACTCTTTAACAGTGAATGAGGGGCAAGGTGGGAGGGTCAGAAGGTAGACATGTTCAAAAAACAATATAAAAGGAATACACTGAGGGAGGGAAAGGGAATTGCGACATTACAGTATCAATAAATAAATTCTTTAGTCAAAGAAATAGCTTAAGATTGCCATCTACTGATGAAAAACAAAATGACAGTACAATCTCAGCATGAACTTTAAACATTTCAAGGTGTAGTTTGGCTGTTTTGACCCACTGGTTTACATAATAGGTTGAAGTATATGATACTGTCTTTGGTGATGTGATGCCATGCAGAAATTTACTTGTGTTTTGTGTGAACATGCCGCCTCTGTCTGCAGGGTAGAAAGGTTTTTATGTCATGAAGCTAGAGGCAGCATGTTCATCCAAAATATCAGACCATGAGTACTTGCAAATTCTTGCCTCCTCACCATTCATGATCTTTCCATCTCATTCCATGTTATATAACCATCACATTTCAAACAGAATTGTTAAATAATTTGAGAATCATGCATGGTCAGCTGTATGTTTTGATTTGTGTGTGTGTTGCAGGATATGGATATGGCCTCCCTATTTCTCGTCTGTATGCTCGCTACTTCCATGGTGATCTCATTCTGTTGTCATGTGATGGCTATGGGACAGATACCATAATTTACATGAAGGTGACGTGTCATCATATTACTTGTTTGTTATTTCATATCCTTTGTTCTGAGGGCAGGAAATGAGCACATATATGGGGATGCTGCTTCAGATTGAGTTTGGATATGTTGCTGTGGTACAGTGGGGCACCCTTCAAGGTGATCTGTTCTTATTCCTTTCAATCATTCCATTTGGAGTATCATAAAATCTCGTTTGAATATGTTATACTGTAGTAGAGTACAAGCATTATGTGATGGCACGTCTGCAGAAACCAGTTTTCATCTTTTGGCTAAGTGGCCAAGTCCATGTGTTTTGTAAGGTGGGGCGCGGCGCCCCGGTTGCTGTTTAGCCGGGTGTTAGCAGCCAAGGTATGTGTGCTAACTTGTAGTGTGTACGCTACTGCTACAGAGGCTTCTACCACATTCTTGTGGACTTTACTGACTACACATCCCATTCTCCTTTTTCCCCTACGATTGCCCTCTGTCACATTGCCGTGTGCCATCATGTTGTAATTGCACTCTACCCCCAGTGAATGCAGAATTCACATAACATGGTTTTGCCAGAAATGCATCCACCTCATTAGGCAGGGTTCACTTGTATTGTGCAATGCTTGATGGTGTAAGCGCATAAGTGAAGCAGTAATGTTACCATAGAATGATCTTCCATGTGATCTGTATGGTCTCTACAGCTGGCTGTCTTGATCTGACTTCTTGCTTTGTTAACAGACAAGCCAATCAGAATGATAATATTCAGTGTGACTGCTTCGTCATTTCACGTGACAGTGCTGTGTTGGTTTCTTGCTGTATTGCCATTTTTATCTGATAGATTCAGACACTTTTTCTGTGACCCTGTCTGATAACCGTAAAGTAGTTTTGTATTAACCCTTTAAAGACGAATCGTATCTGTTTCATATCAGGACTCAGTGCGTACCGCACTGTAAACACTCTCCACTTCGGTTATAAAAACCAGTCTCTTAATGTTTTATAAGGCAAAAGTTGCTGTTTGTTCTGAGATCCGTACAAAACATCTAAACGCAATGTGGGCACCACGTAGAATTTTTTAATGTTAAACCTGGTGGTACGTAACGTTACCGCTAGGCTTTAAAAGGTTAAGCAAGTACAAATTCATATCAACTAATGCATTGTTATTATTCAGATGTAGATGTTTGCTTTTTACTGTGTCTTTAGGAGCCTGAACTGCATATAAACCACCTGTTTTTATACACATTTTATAACAAGATATTGCCACGCTGTGTGTGTAATTTTAGTTTCTAAATGTATCCCTGAAGTTGGTCCCAGTAGGGTTCAAAACATGTTGGAACAAAGTTTTGTAATGTAAGAATACTTTCAATAATAACAGTGTATTAGTTGGTACGAACTTCTACTTGCTTAATGCTTATGCATGATATGAATAATATAATAGATTTATATTGTTGTCTTGCAGGCCCTGTCAAATGAAGCCAATGAATTACTTCCAGTCTTCAATAAGACATCCAGCAAATTCTATCGTGCTACAATTCCAGCAGCTGATTGGAGCAATGCGAGCTCCTCTATGGGGATCCGCCACATGACTACCACAAGCCCTCGCAAACAGACCGTGATGCAAAATGAGACGATGCATGCACAGTGCTAACGCCATTGCATATAGCTAATTTTGAGGCTAGTGTTGTGTCACTTGAAGCGTCTGTGGATATTTTGGATAAATGTAAAAGGAAGCCCTTACTGTGGATGTGTAGTGGAGGTATGTGTAGCTTCAAAGCCTGAGCAATAATTTTGCGTTGGTGCCACTGATCTGTTGCATTGCTTTGATGTGGTGAGTAGCCGAAGATGATAGGGAGTCAACAAGATGTGGACACTTGAAAAATATTGAAAGACTGTTTTGACAGTGTGGATTTCCTTGGCAGAATGCAGTGTGTTCAGTTACTGTTGTTCTTGCTGGGGAGTTACACTTTAATTTTGTGCAGGTCTCGGTCAAATTCATGTGAATAGTGTATGTAAGCTGCCTGATGAAACATTAATATCATGGAGTGTTGTGTGTGGCCCAAGCTCTGTTATTTTATGTAGGAATCAAGGGCCAGTAGTACAAACGGAACATCTTAGCTTGTGTAGTGTGTATAATAAATAGTAGCGCTAATGCTGTACCACTTCAGGACCCATCATGTTCAAATTAGTACAAAAGTAGAGGCATTCTGGAAGCTGTGACAGATTTTCTCTGTCATTTGCTAATAATGCTATAATTGGACTTAAGACACTGAGAGTTTTCAAATAGAAAATTTATCCAATCAATGCACTATATTCTGATGTCTTTATGTTACAACATTTACCATATTTATTAGTCCTACACTTTCGATCCCATAGAATCATCCTCAGAGGGGCATTCAAAATTAAAAACTAGTAGTTACACAAACAGCATTAACAGTATTGCATGTGTTACAAGCTGTCAGTTACCCATGAAGTTCAACTTGTGTTGGATCTCTGTTTTTATTATGGATTAGGAGCTGAATGTTTGTGGCAGAAGGTGGAGACGGCACTCTCTACCTTCTCTCTACCGTCTCTACCTTGTGCCAAAAGCATTCGCCTCCTAATCTATACTAAAAACAGAGATCCAACAGAAGTTGAACTTCATGTTTAACCGACTGTTTGTAATGTGTGCAGTGTTGTTAATGCTGTTTGTGTAACTTGTAATTTTTAATTTTGAATGAGTCCCTGCGGATGATCGTACAGGATCAAAACATGGACAAATATATAAATATTGTAAATTTTGTAGCATAGAGACATTAGAATATAGTGCATTGGTTGGACAAATTTTGTATTTGACTGATATCCATGTACTGTATGAGCCATATAAGAAACTGGCAGTTTTCTTTCTTGCTGTATGTCGAGATCATGCCTTGCAACCGACAGTAAAGGATTTCAGCATTAAAGTTTCTGAAGTTTTCAGCACATTTAGACTGAATGAAAGACACTTCTAATTTGATGTAATATGCCAGAGTACAGCTGCTTTCTCTGCCTCACCCTTCTTCTCCAGAATTTGATATATTAGGGCACTGACAAAATCAAATAATTACAGCCTGCAATAATGGCATGTGATAAGTAAGTATATCAAGATATAGCACAAATAAATAAATGCAATAAACAGGTTCTTGTAATGCATGTAGTATAGCAAGGGCTACCATATGTCTTTCTCCTGGACATGTTTCTTTTTAATCCTAAAATTGCTGTCCAGTTGGTTTTTTTAAATTTGTAGAAATGTCTGGGTTGTTGACTAATTGTTACTTCTTAAAGCTGTTTCATATTTTAATAATGCTGAAAATGCGAAAATATGTATCTTAGTCAAAAACATACAAGTTCAGCAGTTAACCTTTAGAGTGTCTCAGAAAACTTCAGCACAGAACTTCTGCACAACTTGAACTCGGTGGAATCATGCTTAAATAATCTTCACAACAGCCGGCAAATGCACTAGATAGAATACATAATAAAATGTATATTAAAGACCTCTACCTGTGTTTCGACAGCTAGGTGTCATCCTCAGGGGTTCATCACAAAGGAACACAAGATCATCACATCAAGTTATGCAGTTAACAGATCAAACATTAAAATCCCAAAACAGACAAATTCCACACCCATAGTTTACAGTACTGTGATTCTGAAATATTGAAAGTTATCATAGTATTGTAAACTATGAGTGTGAAATTTGTGTGTTTTGGGTTCTTAATGTTTGATCTTTTAACTGCGTAAATTGATGTGACTATCTTGTATTTGTGAGGATAACACATTGTTGTCGAGACATATGTAGGGGGTCCTTAATATACATTTCATATTTGTATTCTCTGTAGTGCATTTGGTGGTTGTTATGAAGATTGTGACAAGATGCACACTGTGTATAATGTAAAGTCTGCTTAAATAATGTTTATCGCAGATTTTCATTATGAAACTCAAAGAACCACTTGCAGAGAAACATAGAGAGGGACTTTCTTTAATAAAATTGTTATTATTTGTATGTCCTCTTTTTTAAACTTTTTTGCTGATATGTCCTGTTTTTTATGATCGATATGTGGGAAGTGTACTCTTTCCTTGTGTTGGATATATGGTAACCCAAAGTATGGCTTACTGAATAGTGGCTTAAGCCATTTTAATTTGGTGTACTTTTTTTTGTACAGCTGTGAATAATCTGTGAAAGATTAGCAATAATTCCAGTAAACAGTGATGTGAAAAGGGAATGGCCCAAGAGATATGAGATGAGCTAAACAGTGGAAGTTAAATGCCTGTTGGTCTCCCAGAGATGGCGTAGATTTTTGAAGTCCAAAAGAAAGCAAGCAGCATAGCCAATGACAGTTTGCATTGACCACTCTTCTCTTGGGACATTGCACTTTAGAACAGTCAGCAAGCCTCATTATCTGGTGGTGTCCTCTGAAAACTGAAGTATGGCATAATTTTTGTCACAATTGATTCCACTTTGCTGGAGGAGAATGGAGAAGGAAGGGGAAGCTAGGAGGGAGGACAAACAGTTCAGTGTTTCACATGCAGCATTGCCAACTTTAAGCCACATGGTTGAGTATATCACCTTAACCCACTTCCGCTGATACTGTAGTGTAGTGAGGGTTTGTACCAACTGTAGTGTAGACAACAAGAATAGTTAGTCCATCTGTTGTGGCAGATGTTTCAGACCTCAAGTGGCTCAGTTACTGTTCACTGTCATTGTCATTGACATGACTGGTTACTGTTCTGACCAGGTGTTCGATTCTGGTGGAAAGTTCCACTCTGTACCCCAGTCTTAGCAAGATGACTGAAAAAGGCATTTTCATAACTCGGCTGTGGCAGCTTCTGTAGAACATAAAAGAGTAGTGTGTCTGCTGCTAATATCTGTTTCAACTGTTGTTTTAGGAGCAGGTAATTTTACTGCACCATCTGACACATTATTTAAGGTGGGACTTTTAACAGATGTGAACTGCTTTCCAGTACTTGGTACTTGTCTCATAACAGCCGCATCAGTCTATGATGAACTGGCAGTAGCAATTACAGGAATGCTTGTAGTTTCTGAACTCATCTTTGTAACAGTGGAAGGTGTAGTAACTGTTACTGTTCCACCCGATATTAATGTATTACACAATATGCTCGTCTCATTGGTTTGCAATGTAAGTGTCTTAATATCCTTAACATTCAGTGTCTTGTCTCATAGAAGGAAATCTAATAGGCCTTAAGGGCTGATCTCCTCTATAATATGCAGGTGTCACATACTCTCATGATTAAAATACAAAACCCTAGAGAATGAAGTTAAACACAACTGCCAATTCAAAAGCCACAAGATGGTAACATCACTGTTCTGCAAAGTAAGAGGAACTTTGACACATCACTGGCAGCAGCTGAATGTAACAAAGGCAGGAGGGCTGTGGAAGTGATTGCAGAGAGTAATGACTGGGTATGTTATCTGTGCAACTTACATCCTCTGCAGGAACACCGTGCGCTGTGCTGGGGCCTCAGCACCTTCCTCAAAGAACAAAGCAAAGAGGAGGATAAAGTACCTGAAGATAAAGCTGAGAAAAGTTATGGGTTCAGTGCATTGATGTGCTGTCAGGGTGAGAAGCTGCCATGTTATAGAGCAAGTCAGCCCATGAGGAGTATTATATTTCATTCTACAAGGCAGACACGGAATATCTAGGATCTCAGGAGATAAAGACACAAGTATCTTTATATCCCGATAAAGACGTTTGTAAGCATCTTTATATACTTGATAAAGACGCTTGTAAGTGTCTTTATATCCTCGACATTCAGTGTCGGCCTTGTAGAATGAAATATAATACTCCTCACAGGCTGACTTGCTCTATAATATGGCAGTGTCTCACCCTGACAGCACATCAATGCACTGAACCCAGGACTTTTCTCAGCTCTATCTTCAGGTACCTTTTTTTCATCTTTGCTTTGTTCTTTGAGGAAGGTGCTGAGGCCTCAGCACAGGGCACAGGGTTCCCACTGAGGATGTAAGTTGCACCGATAACATACCCAGTTATTACTCTATGCTATCACTTTCACAGCCGTCCTACCTAAGTTACGTTCAGCTGCTGCCAGTGACACGTGAAAGTTCCTCTTACTTTGCAGAAAAGTGATGTTACCATTCTGTGACTTCTGAATTGGTGGTTATTTTTAACTTCATTCATCATGAGAGTATGTGACACCTGCAGGTAAAACTGATGACACTCTTCATATCGCCATGGCACTCCAAATGTGAATAGTAGTGAATATTATATGTGTGATTGGTAATTATTTTACAAGTCCCTGTTGTAACACCCTGACAGCAAGGAGCAGCTTAAATTTACAGGCACTGTGCTTCATGCTATTGGAAGTGAATCCCTGATATAGTGTTGGTGCCTCAGGAGAGAGATAGGAGTGCATGATAGAAACCTCTCTGATTTCTTTTAAACTTTGTGAGGATAAAGAATTTGTACATAATGCAAGATGACCAAGCGGAGCAGCCCCATATTCAGGGATTGTAGAGAAACTTGAGAGGTAAATTTTATATTTTCCCAGTTGTTGCTAGAAGTCCACTCTTGATTGTCAACAGCAGTGGTCTAGAATTTAAGGGGAGGGACTTTCTGTTTGTAAGGTTACACGTCTGTGTCTCACTATTCTTTTCTTTATGTGTTGATTTTTTAACTTACACTTTTTTATTGTGTAATATCTATTATCATTTTGTGCCAGTGCTGTAAACTAAATGAGCCATGGATCAAAAGAAAGGTATAACGCAAGCAGCACAAAAAATTAAAAACTCCCTGAGTGATATAAACAAAAATATTTTCGTAACAAAGTGTAATACAATGTGTGGAAGCCAACAAAGAGAAACAAGTGATTACAAATCATAACGAGAGGTGATGTACATGTAACATAACATTGAGGCGTGTTTGTGTAACCACTGTTGCCATCGAAAAGGAATAAGTATTACATGGTAAGAGTGTGTGTCTAGGCTGTTATCCAGCATGCAAAGCGTATGCGCTTTACTCTATTGTCATCTGTGGCCTGTCTGGCTGTACCATATTTTTTCACATTGTCTCATAAAATGGCATGATTTTCAGCAAAACGTTATTGAACATAAAATGTGGGTTTTGATTTTCTCTACAACTTTTATGTGAAACATTTCTCATTCTAAGAAGAACTGAGTAATATGTTATCATAAATGTACATAGGTGTGTGTGTAAAGTACCTATTATGCTTGTCAGATTTTAATTAAACTTGAATTTTTGTGACAGATCTTCAAAAAAATATTCATACCGAATTTCATGAAAATCCATCCACTGGGAGCCAAGTTGTTCCATGACATAACAAAGCTAGTAGTCACTTTCAGCAACTTTGCACGTGCACCTAAAAAGACAGAATGTGAAAGTTTGTGGTATGTGGAATAGGAATGAGAAATATGCTGTGCATAAGTAAAAATATGCCAATATTAGATTGAGCACCTCCCAAACGAGGGACAAGAAGTCAGTTCTGGATCCTGAAATCCAGCATGTACAAAGTCTTGAAACCCCCTGCACTACAGACTTCCTGCTTCCCAGTTTAGTGGTAAGATTTGTTGTATGGCTGTAATCTTACATGGGTGCTGTTTCAGAAGTTGGGTTTCTCTGTGAGCTGGGGCTTTTGCTGCCCCACATTGAATGTCCCACTGGAGCAAGGGCCTTCTGCAGCTTGTTTCCATTGGAGCATCAGTACTGTTCAATTTCTGTTCAGTTAAAACCTAACATTTTCTTATGTTTGTTTTGTTCAGCACTGATCCTGTTGCTCAGAAATTCAACACTGTTGTGTATATTTTTGTTTTACATGTCATTACTAAGGTTGGATATTTTTTACAAAACTTTCTGCATCATTTCTTCCATCACACATACTTGCCAGTGAACACACTTTGTTCAAGAGCATACTTTTATCACACACAATGACCTCTCTCTGTGAGGTACAAAACACTGCTGTGTGAGTCTGATATTGCAGTGTATGTATGTAGAAAGGTTGGTGCAAACTCCTAATGACTGACCTTGCATTATGAAGCCCAGTTTTCCCTGTGCTCAAACCAGACATTAAATGTTTACTCTGTAATATAAAGGAAAATAAATAAAATAAAAAGATACAATAAGTAAGGAAAGAGAAACTTCAGTGATTTGCAACCCACAACCTTTGGACTGGAAGTCCCTTGCCTTAACTCCAGGACCACTGGTGTTGATCATTTGGAGTGAACGTTTTTGCAGTGATAAAGAAAACAGAAGATTTCTGGCTTAATAGGCTGTGCATTGTCTGAGTGTGGGGTCACACTGCTTGGTCATTTTGCTCTATGGCAGGAATTTTGTAGAAGGAATTGGGTAGGACTCAGTTGTGAGTTCCTGTTAGTATGAGCTTGAGGTAGGGCAGTGTTAATGTGACAAATCTCCAACAACAGTCCTGCTGCAGTGTCCTTCACTGCAGCGTTGCAGTGTACTCTTGATCATCCGTTCCTGGATTATCTGGTTTGCAGATTATCTGTGCATGATCGTAAGCTGCTAATGACTAATGACAAGTTAGGAAATAATGTGATTTAGCACCATGTGCTCAAACAAAATCCTCAGTAGAGAATCAGAATCTTTTGTGTACACAATAAGCCTGACCTAGGTATGTATTATGTGCACAATAAATAAATTACAGTTTTTTATGGCTCAATAAAATGTTCTGGATTATCCGTGTTTCTGAATTATCTGTGCACCCCCTCCCCACTAGTACCCTGGATAATTGAGAGTACATCTGTATTTTACATATAATACTTGACTTTTGTTTTCCTGGACATGTATTGCTCATTAGTAACCCATTTGCTGTAATTAAGAGTGGATTGAACACAAGTGGTATGGGCCTATTTCAAAACTTAAGGAAATCATAGATACTTCACTTAAGGCACGTCATGCAATTCGTCATGTTCCAATCTTGGTCAGATGAATGAATCTGCTACATTTGACAATGTATTTTCCATGTGGTGGTGAAAGGGACAGTCCCAACATTAACTTTGGAGGACTGTTATGTGCGACACTTTGTATAGTGACAGTTTTGCTGCTTCTATGTCAAGTGCTGTGCAATACCTGTCTTTAATTTTATATTGTTCCCTACCATGATGGTAATTTGGTTATTTTACTACAAACCCAGCTGTACATTATGCATGTGAAACATGTTTTGTTTTAGACACTGACTATGGCACACGTTGTAACGATATGCATGTTGTTTGATCTGAAACACATCTGAAGTGTGTGAAGTACTGTTTATGATAAAGTAACACCTGTCACATTTGTTTTTGATGCATTTTTTTTACAGTACCATGAAAGCCAGGAAATCTGTACTGATTATCATATATCTTGGGGCTATGGAGTGTTGCACTTAAATTGCAGGCATTGAGAATTGGGTCTTTGATGTTTATAAGGCTGCCCTTCGTAGGTTTAGGAGGCATATAAACAAACGAACAAATGGCAGAACTATTGTGTCCATAATCCTCCTACAGCACAGAGAATGGCTGAAGGGTAGCAGAGATGTCCACATTTGGGGAAGATCACACACTCCCTGAATGTAAGTGTCAGGGGCCAGATGTGTGGATAATGTCAGCATAGAATGCAAATCATGAACTGTGTCAAACAGTTCCAGATGGAGTCCTCTTGATTGTGACATGGTTCATAATAAAACTAAGGGCTTACGGGTGATGTTAACCTTGTGGGCTGATCCAGTAGAATGAACAGTCTGTAAGGTGCGGACTGTCATAAGAGGTTCAGCATGCCTTGTGTTGATCTGGAGTAATAATTAAAAGAATTTCAGCATTGAACGAACATACGTGATGACTTGACTACTCATCAGCTTAAGTCCCAAAACTAAAGCTATCTCTTCCAATGCTTCAGATTGTATATTCAGATTCCTGCTGCAAATTCTCACAGCCAAGTCCACGCTTCTTCCTTGGCTTAATCACTATTCATTGCTCTCAGACTTGTGTAAACTCTGGCCTTGATTTCGATAATGGGCACAACATTACATGCATGTGAAACGTTTTCAGTTCTTGGCACAGTGTTGCAGCTTGTGGGGGGCACAAGGGTGCATACTTAACGGTTACTTCACCATTCTCTGTACTGAAATTGAATTTTGTGGAATTTCTCAAAATATATTTATCATGTAACAAAAGCATATTGTGTAAAATGTGTACAAGATGTGTCATGTTCATTCGAAATGTTTTTAAATGCTGTGTGTTTCTAATAACCTTCTCCATGCTTAATTTTATTCAGCAACTGGTGCCAGATGTGGTTCGTATGTATGCATGGTCTCTGGGGCTGGTGCCAGATTTTTGCTGTGGGTGGACCAAGGATGGCCCATCTATTTGTAATAAAATACACAAAATATTTTAAACAGTCATGGAAAACATATGAAAATATGGACAGTAATATCAATTGTGTGTTTTATTTGATTTAATTTCTTGAGCCTTCATGAGTGTTCAGAGTCCTAATCAATCAGGTGGATGAATGGACAGACATGGTGGAGCTAAAATTCATATTTAAACGTTCTTTCGAGACATTACTTTCAACAGTAACTATTAGTCATACCTTATTCATGTAGGCATATTCTCCTATTGTTATGCTGTGAGCTGAACTTGGCTACTGATATTTCTGAATCAGCCACTTCACAAGTTTTTTTCTCCAAAACTATCAGAGCGAGATCACCAAGTTTCTCAGTGGCCGTCAGTTTCTAAGGTAGGTCTTCAGCTGACAAAGACAGGAAAAAAGTCCTCTCACAGGCAGTGCTATATCCCAGAACTGTTGCTGCAGTTGCTGCCAATCTGTGAAGCTTATGGAATGCCATTTGATGCTCTCCAAGCCAGCCCAGTAGTTATGACACTGCTTTTATTGCACAATGGTTTTCTTCCTCATATCATTTAATGAACGTTGGTAAAAGTTTCACATTCTCAATTCAGTCTATTAATTATTTTCAAACATAACGTAGCAGTCGTTCTAAACATGTTGTTACCTATTTGTCTTGAGTCTCTTACACTACACTTCCGTCCAGAAGGTATGCTTCTAATTATATGTTGTATTCAAAGGCCCGAAATGCCCATATCCTAAAAACACTACAATTTAACTGTGACTGTAGGACATGCAGATCAGGTTCAGTCCATCTTCTATGTATGTGGAAACATGCCCAGCTTTATAATTACTCTTGAGTTTGTCATTTCTTCAGCGTAGTTTACTGAGGAATCCTTACGCAGGGACAGCTGTGCCTTCCTGACATGTTCTTGTTTGTATCCTGCCCACCGTAACCATCATGTAACAGCTGGACTGGTCAGCAGAATTTCTCATGAAGACCTATCACCCCCAGCATTCTAAAATTGCTGTCTGCATTCAGTTCCATGTAGTATCATTGTGCTTTGTAATAAGGACTCTTTTTGTTGCCTCCCCTCAAGTTCATCACTCATTGTAACAACAGATTAATATTATGTTTTATTATATTACATTAAATTTTGTACATCACCAGTTAATATTTATGTACACACATTATCCACAGAGTGTTTGTTCTTGCATCACAGTGTTAGCAATCACTGTTTTGCTTAACCTGTTGATGTTCATTTCTTATATTTTGGACCC
Organism: Coptotermes formosanus; assembly: GCA_013340265.1. Taxonomy (NCBI): domain Eukaryota; kingdom Metazoa; phylum Arthropoda; class Insecta; order Blattodea; family Rhinotermitidae; genus Coptotermes; species Coptotermes formosanus. Next base: position 557,760 of record BLKM01000452.1, read on the forward strand.
TAAATTATGTAGCATTCATGTCATTCCTACGTTACAAGTGTGTGTACCCTGAATGCCATTGTTACTAAGAAATTAAAAATTATGGTGGTGTAGCATCCAGTGGCATTGTGTTCATACTGGGTTTTATGAAAAGTGATGATCTGGTTCAGAAGGGAAAGAGGGGAACAGAGACAGCATGGTGATCTCATAAGCCCTGCTTCCTTGAAGCCAGGAACATACACTACAAATAGCAGAATTTATGGAACTTTTATAAAGAATTCATGGACAGAGCATTGCAATGGTAGTGCGCTGTGGTGGACATTTGGTAGCCCCTTTGACAATTTTGTCCTTGGCGTGGTCTTGACCATTGTCTTCCCTCTGTTTATTTCCCAGTGCATTTGCTGTTAAACAGTAGTGACTGATCATGTCTAGTGTTCTGCCAAAGAGGCAACTCATCATAAGATTCACTTTGTTATTTATTTGCAGGTTTTCAGGACTGTGTGTTCTTCCTGGTACTTTTTCAAGATTTTGCACCCCCGCGGGGTGACAGGACCTGGCTGACAGACATATTACTGTATTTGGTACTACTGTATGGGTATGTTTACCAGTGTACTGATGTATAATAATATTGACAGAGTTTTTTATATTTTATATTTGTTTATTATTTTCATTAGAAATGTTTTGTCTGAAACCACCCCTTCTGAGTGATGATGTACATGTTGTAAATTATTTATGTATTTTGAACAGATATATACATATACATGGCTGATATTAAAAAAATTTTAGTACTTCATATGTATAGCATAACAATTATGGTGAACTGTTATCAACCCATCATTTGTGCTCCCAAAAGAGTTGTACTCGTGAGGAATTATGTATATGTTTCACATTCTTAGTAGAGAGCAGTTCAGTGCTCTTTGAACCTTGATGGTATCTTCCAAGTCCATAGGGTGATGCAATATTCCTCCTGGTAGCTGACAAGCAGCACTGACTACTGGGGGGACATGGCTGTGATGGGCATACCATCAGTGCAGACTTGTGATCCATCATGGTGTAGGCATATCATTCAGGTACAGGCCAAACAGCGTGGGACAAGTCAAGCCTGAAGCATTCCAGCCTGCATCCTACGAAGGTTGATATGGCTGAGTGGAAGGACATCGGAAATGTCTGTTAATGGAGAGAGTATTTTATGGCTCTCACCAAATAAATTTGTAAGTTAACTGGGGGTGGGGGGGTGGGGGCTGGATTGTACAGGAGATTCTTGGCCCATACTGTGTCAAAGGCTTTAGCCACATCCACAATAACTGCACCTGTTAGCCTGTTTTTGTCAGTTTGTGTTGACTTTTCCAAACCGATTGCGCGGCTGCAGTGTTGTGCTGTGTCTGGATTAGAAGCCAAACTGCTTGTCGTGCTGTAGCCCATGCTGAATTACATCACTGAGGATACTGGAGAGTAAGATCTTGTCAAACAGCAGCCAGTCGGAGTGTATGACAGTTGACTGATACCAACTGTTCGGGGGTTTCGTAGGAACACTGAGCTTGGCTGCCCTGAGTATACAAGAAAGTCAGTAGGAGTAAATTTTGAACTCTAAGAAAGTGACTTCCTCTGTAATAGATGTTATGTCGAGTAGGAGGAATTGGCCTTTCCCAAGGCTGTGGCCAGTATGAAGGTCCAAATATATGAGGTGTGCGCAGGGTTCAGATCAGAACTCGTCAGTCAACACCGCCAAGAAGAGGAGGTTGAAGGCACATCGGTCGGGCGAACGATCCACTGGCTCTTTCTGCATTCGCCAACTCCTTTTTACCGGAGAGCAAACCTCGTCTTAGGCACAAAGCATCCAACTTAATGGGCAAGCACAAAGAGAAGGCATCTTAGGCACAAAGCATCCAACTTAATGGGCAAGCACAAAGAGAAGGTCTCTTAGGCACAAAGCATCCAACTTAATGGGCAAGCTCAAAGAGAAGGCGTCTTAGGCACAAAGCATCCAACTTAATGGGCAAGCACAAAGAGAAGGCGTCTTAGGCACAAAGCATCCAACTTAATGGGCAAGCGCAAAGAGAAGGATTGGGGATCGTCCGCCTAGCGCATTGCGTTCTAACCTCCCACCTGGCGCCCAGCGACTGGACAGCAACATGAAGCTGAGTCTGCGTCACTGCCCGTGTCAACTAATGACAAAATTGGCCGAAGGCCCAGCTGCAACATACGCGAATTCTACAAACGAGCAGTTCGCCTCGAGCGAAGAAGGCATGTATGCCATGCGTATAGCGGCTTGTGTCGCCGTTGTAGTCGAGCTAAGCCCTTGTAAGCAGCCACGTAGGTTGATCAAGCTCGCAGTGAAGGGTTCGGATACCACTTCAAAACCCGCAATTTCTGCAGAAGGCGTACGTATGCACACCTCTCTCGTTGACGTTTCCGGGACTCTAAGTGGCACGAGAAAAGGCACTACTGACCCACACGCCAGTGTGGAAAAACGTTCATTACCCCTGGCCTCTGACGCAACAAGACACCCATTTAGGTATTTGGGGTGAGAAAACATGGCGGCTTCCTCACCGGTTGTAAGCGAGGCCCGCTAGCGGGATCACTGTTGAGCAGAAGGGAATCCTACGTACATGCTGATGCCCTTGACGGGAGCCAGTGTGTGAGTTTTCACACTTTCTCGCTAACAGTCATGGATTCATACACCTGTAGGTGAAGAACTTGGGCAGATGCATTCGTGAATCCAATGTTCGAGAGCAGCCGGAGGCCTTAAAACGTGAAATCCATTGAAGAGGCTGGAATTAAGACGCTGAGAAGGATCGCCTATTGACGCCAGATTTAATAGGGATTCGACGAATCGTAGTGCCTTTATGTTCAGGGTCAAGTAATCACTAGGCCAAACTTACAATATTGTTCTGCTACAGGTGTCCCTTTCATCGTGTCCCTAAACACGGCAACTCCCACGCAATGTCTCGGCTGATGGAAGCTGCTACGAAATAAAGCTGTCGGGTTTAGGGACACGATAAAAGGGACACTTTATGTACTGTTTTTAATCCATGCATTTAATTTTTGAGTATTCATATTTTTTTATTTCTTGCTGCTAAAATAAATTTAATAAATACGGAATTTCCTATGTGATTGATGCGTTGGTATTATAAACACGGGTCATGACGTCACAAACTTGAACCAGCACACATTAGCGGGATGGATAGCGTCAATAAACACATTAGCAGGACCGGATACGTCATCTCCTACAGTTCTACTCAAGAATAGCATTTGATTTTGGTACTGGGAATTCAAGTTAAATTATTTTAGATATGTTTGTGTGGTTCATGTCACAAAAAGTCATTCTGACAGTCGTCGTACATCTCGATATGACAATGGCTCCTGTCCCTTGAGTTTGCAACCGAAACATTAGGGCTGTTACCAGCTAACCTGGCCGTACGATATAAATGCCGTAATTAGTGGAGAAAAGTTACGCATTCCAATTTTGCTGAATTGGCAATAACTGTATAACAATAATCGGTTTTCTACAAAATATGGTTATTGAAGTAATAATTTGTAATGATGCACCAATATTTAAGTCAACAACATATTTGAAGTGTGAATTATAATAAAATGACCATGGTGTTTTCGATAGTGGCGACAGCTTTGAAATTTTAAAATGATACACACTTTACAGTCATGTTTTCGTATCTTATGTACATCTGTGCAGCGAAAGCGACATGAAAATATTTTTGGTCTGAGTAGTAGAACTCTGCGTGTGGTAATTTAAATACAAAAGGCGGATTTTGACAGCACGTTAATTAAGAGAAGGTCGTTGCGGCGGAGTAGTATTTTACTAAGGAATGTATCTTTTGTTAGTACTGCGGTTTTCCTTCCAGTTCTCTACCAAATACCTCGCCTGACAAGTCAATGTTTTTACGGCTAAAATTGTTTATAATGCGCTCGCATTTAGTTAAGGGTTCTCTTCAGTCTAGATGTAATTCGGACGAGAAAATACTCTTTCTGTATATGCATTACTGCCAGGTAAGAACATTACAAGTTGGACACCGTTTTCATGGTGGCATGCGGCACGTTATTTGCTTTGAAATAGTAAACACTCAGCAGACATTTCTTGACGAGTATTTCAGAATGAAACCATTCACTTTCAGTTTCAGACACATTGGTCCGCAAATAAGTAAATTCTTCAGGAAGTTAATCGCCACTGATAGCTAGAAATTGACATTTTGATGACAGCAGATTAACTGCATTATCAAGATAATATACCTTGTGGATATTATAAGTTATTTCTGTAAGTAATATGTTGGTTTTTGATACCCTCCGACATTATGTTCATACATGTTTGCTGCTGCCATCTATGGTTATTGGTACGCTTCATGGGCCAGCTCCAGCTCTTGGCCATACCTAGGGGTGGGCAAAACTGATCTTTACTGTGATATGGTTCATTCAGTACGGATCCGGGTGGTGATCCGTTCAATTAACCCGTTCACTTTGTGAAAGTAGTGTAAAATGACATTGGTCAGGGGAAATTTTATATCTGGCAACATGGTAGGCATGGGATTCCCCGCGGGTCGTGTGCGGTCTTTGTTTTTTAGTACGCGCCAACAGTCCCAATCACTCCGCTGACCCGGGGGGGGGGGGGTGATGCTTTGCACCGCTCCACGTCAGTGTTATTGTTTCTAGTGACTTTAGTGGTCAATCATAGTTGTGCAACTAACCGCATGCAAAATGGCGGCGAAGTAGACATTGAAACGTGTTCGCTATTGACTAGCTGGACGCCTTTCGACCACCCTGACTTATGTTTTACCGTGATTTTCCACAGGTGGTTTCGCCAAAGTGCTCATTTGTTGTCGGTCGAATACATTACGCGAATATGCCACCCTGGGTTCAATTCCCAGGCAGCCATCCAACCGAAGTATTCCTTCCTCAATTAGGAAGACTGTGTGCTCCTAGAACCGTAGCCTTCAGCGTACCGGTTGTAAACCAGGACTATAAACCATTAGCGTAAGAAAATTCCCGTCGTAGAGTAAGGTGTCTGGTATAGAGCCCGGCGATGTATTAAAATGCAGGAATGGCTAATCAGACTAAGGGACGTCTCCACCCTTAGTTAGCTCTTTGGTTAGTTGGTTGGTTGCCGCCTTTCTACTCTACTTGGATTTCTTGACCCTTGAATGGGACCGATACGTTGTACTGAAACGTCGGTAAAGGATTACCACTCGACGCTGCTTTATACCCCAGAAGAGCGCAGACCTCATCAGCATCGCGGCGCAAGCCTGAAGTCCCAAACTGTTTAGTTCCTGAGTTAGAACTTTCTTTAATTCTATCAACATTGTCACGAATTTTATGTACGCTACTATGAGCGAGTCTAACATTACAGCGTAAAACACAAATCGTTCACCTTTTTACAGTTGGCTTATTACGTGCAATTTCTCTACAGTACCGATCACTTTCGCCCATTTTTCATGTGGATTGCACTAGGCGATGCAGAGCTACGTTTCTCATTCATGTTGGTAAGAAAAGCCAATGCTGTCGAAGATGAAACTAAATGAGCCTCGTGGTTATATCACCAACATAATCAATCCATACACGTGACTGATGGCGTGACAGTGACGTCCTTCATGCTAGCCTCCTAAGGAAGAGAAACGCGACAACGGAGCTTCTGTACCAAATCACGTTAAAGTGAAAATTATCGTTTAAAGTGGAAATTATGTGTAAATTTTCAAGTTGTGTTAAAGGGAAATCGCACAAAACGAGACCGACCTGTGTATGCATCTGTGTAGACTTAAAGCTGTAGAACACCTAGCAGAGCATTAATATACTTCGACTCGAACTCTGTACTTGTATACTGGCTTTACTCGAATTTTTCATTTTCTTTTTCAGGCGAAATAAGTTGATGGAAAATGTGTTAGGTTCAAAAAATAAGAAAGGATTAAAATGTTGTTGTTTTTTCGGGTTTTTGGCCCTTCCGCGCTGGGGCGGTGGCCCCCCCGCCCCCCCCCCCCGCGGCCGCATTATTAAATATATGTGACAAGACACTCGAAATCATTAGGATTAAGTTATATTCAAAAGAACAGAAGTAGATTCATGAAACTTGGTCTGTCATTACGAGGTTTGAGATTTTGCTCCAGCTACGCAGTTTCAAATTCACTCGATTAGTCGATTGAACGTCACGACATTCGCAGTGTTTAATCTCCAAATTCCCAAGAGAATTACTCTCCCCACGATCAGAAGTGAAAACGTGTGGCATTTGTATCTAAATGATAGTGTTATGCTGCGATTTTATTTCTTCAAGTCTGCCTATTCTGACTACGATCCACCCCAAACTTCTGACCATGCATTTCGATTATTAACAATAAATCCAAACCCCTCCCTGACGCTATACGATGCAGGGAAAATGATAGTGTGGCGTTGGCAACCATCATAGGTGTGTGTCCGCGGCGTGGTTGCGGGTGGTTGTAGGATGTGCGTGTGGAAAAATGGTATAGACGTTGAAGGCAGGTATCAACGTTCGTGTTCAAGGCACACTGCAGTTTTTATTCAAGTGAAGTGCGACTGGAAATTTTAGAGTTCTGTCACGGTGTAGTTGTGCTCTTTGCTGTTAAACTGCCAATGGCGGCGGCATTTGTAATATGTGGACGTATTGGTAATGGCAGGCTTGTGAAAGATTAGGAGGAAAAGAATAAGAATTATAATATGTAATGTAATTGTAAAGTGCAGGTTTTAGATTTGTTCTGCATTGTGATGCTGTGTAGTCTTGTGAATGCTTCCCAGGATGTCGGTGTAACCTGCTCCCTCAATTTTGGTTGTGGTGGGATAGCGGTTGGTAGGTAGTAGGATAGGTTCACCAGAAGTGTATATCGTAGTTTTACCTTAATGACAAAACCAACTCCCTTATAGTAAAGTTTAATATGTTGTAATATGATCAACCCATGCAGGTTGTACAATGCACAGTAGAGTTCTGGACTATTGTGCGCGATTCTTGCTTTTGATTAATCTTCATGCTGCTGGCACGAACGACAAACCCACACTGCTGGCTGTAACTAGGAGGCTACTTTTATCCTTCCGCACAGCTGAGTGGGCGCAGCCCATGTGTCAGCGAATCGCGATGCCACTGGCTAGCGGGCAGCACAGTGTTGCCGGAGTGGGGGAGGAACGACCGTAGCTGAAGGTCGGTCTGCTGGATGAAGGTCGGCCGTTGCCCTCCATGCTGTGTTGAGGTTTAGAAGTAGTGACTCCCGCTGGCAGTGTGATGTATTTCTGTGGCCCTTAAAAGGGCCGCCCTGGTGGTGGTGAGATGTTCCCACATGGTCCTTTAGTTTTGCTTCAGGTCCATGGTTTTTATTTTTTTAACTGCATTTAGTCTGAAAGTTTAAGAGGTTTGGGAGACATTGTTCTCATCTAACCACAGTTAGCTAACTATTGCTACAAGCATTTGGGACTGGTTACTTAAAACAGAAATTACGTGAAACATGTCCTGGAGGAAGCCAGGACTTGACAGATGTTAAAGTACAAGTGCAGTGTTTGCCTCTGCGTCCATTCTGAAAATAGCTTGATGAAAGTCTGAGAAATTTACAACTGACCTTGTGCATGGATATTGAAAATACTGAGAGCAGAATGCTAAATCCAATGCGTTTGTTCTGTCGTAGGGAGCAAATTGATGACTGAGAATTGGTAGTTAAAATTCTTACAGTGTGTCAATGATTGTATTGTATTTGTTGGGTTTTAGTGAAGAATTTCCTTTAACTTCTGTAATTCAAAATCTATATGAGTAACACTACATTGTGCCTGTTCATACTTATCATTCAGTACATCCTTCAGTAACTGAATAACCCTTCTGAAGTATGTGTCTGTTATGTCTGATTTATTATGTGATACGTTGTTTGGAATTTCAGAATGAAAGGGCCAGATTCATTCAGTGAGATTACAGGATTATTCATCCAATACATGGCGAATGATATCTTCCTTTGTAGTTTGCTGCACAGTGACACCACCAAAACTTCGTACTCTTGTTGATTGAACACCAGCGCTACATATTCATAGCAGTTGACAGTGTTATCAAGTACAACAGTAAACACTTGTCATAAATTGTAGTTCCTCATCATGCTTCTTTGAAGCTATTCAGCATACCTTTTGAGTCGCAACTTTCTGATCTAGTACACATTTTAATGCTTGGTCTTTCACCTGATCTGTTTGGTATGGCATTCGTAGTTCTATTATTAACACACGATGAAAACTGATGTTCTGGTTTATAGTAATTGAAGTGTTTTAGTGTATCTATATACATAAAGAATGTCTGTGCGCCTCCTTGGAAGTTGGTATGTTTCAGTCCTGTTTATGATTATTATGTTTCCTTTTAGGATCTGTATAAATATTGGAAGTTTCAGTTGTTGTCACATCTATAAACCTGTATGTTAGGATTTGTGTACGCCATTTGCATATCCAACTAGCAAGCCATGATGTGCTGTGAACCAGGTACAAGGTTATGGACAATTCTGCATTCTCTTGAAACAAGAGTGCCAAAAATCATACTCCAGAGAGTAGAAGAATTGTATCCTGGTGTGTTGGAAAGCATGGTAAGTGTTCTGTGTGCAGAAAATGATCTGATTCTGTTCTGTGGCCACAGAAAGTGAATGTTGTGAGAAGGTTGTATTAATTTTCCTTTTTGTAAGTTGTTACCAATTCGATGCAGTGCACCATTTCTGCAATGAAAGTGTATTCTGAAAATTCCAGTCTTCTCAGATGGTGCACCATGTTGACTTATAAAGAGTTCCCGGTGTTTTGAGGCTGTTTGTTTTTGCTTCTGTACATCTGTGTTGAATTTCATTAATTTGATAACTGAATTGACTTTTTCCCCTAAAAATGTGAGACTGGACACAATAAGTGTGGCCCAATATAGAAATGCTGTATGTCTTAAGATTACACTCTCCTGGGATGTGACACTATGTGGTTTGGTGTATGGATACAAATGTTACAGAAGACCTGCTTGCCTCTGTCTTCAGGGTAGTCCAAGAAGACTACCAAGAACATGTATCACTTCTTTGACTGGCGTCAAGATTGAGGAAGCTGATGGCAGTTTTTACTTGTCAACATGGCACAACATCCCAGAAGACTTGAGTCTTAAGCAGTGCTGATGTTAGATCCTCAGCTCTTTAAAAGTGTAGTCTACTTAGTGAAGTCATGTTTGATAATGTTTTGGTGTTTTTACAGATCGGCATGTGTGTAGTGAAATCTGAACCTGGTCCATGTAGTGATAGCTGCAGAACATCGGATGATGATGATGATGATGATGATGATGATGATGATGATATTGATGATGATGATGATGGTGGTGGAGGGGGAGATGAAGAAGTTACTGCTGTTAAGATGGAAGAGGACACTTATGTAGACACGGAGCAGAATCCTGTGCCTATAACATTTAAATCAATAAAGTCTGAAAATGAGGTGAGTATTTTTTGTGTCCATTATGCAGTAGTGTTCAGAGATATGTGAGATTACACAGACGTTTGGTCATGTCAGTCCTTGTCAGTCGGTCAGTTTGCATGAAACAACCATACTATTCTGAATTCATCTTGGGGCTTCTTCTTGTAATATCCCAGGAGAATAGTATTTCTTTTTTGATTCCTCTCCATTGTACTTTTGATCAGATATATATATATATTTCTCAGTATACAGACATACACAACACCTTATATAGGTCGATCAGGCAACAATTTTCTACTTATTACAAGCCATCATCAGGCCTTCTCTTTTAAGAATCGGTCAATAATATATATAATAATATATCCCTATAAAGTACTTTCAAAAGTAGAGATTTCTTTCCTAAATGCAGTCATATGTTTTTATTGAATTGTTTGTATTTTGTTGCACATTGCTTGTGGAGCAGCACTTTCATTTTGTGTTAAGTCATTTCGACCACAGATGAAATTAAATACTGAGCAGTTTGCAGTCTGAAGTGATGATCACTTTCTTGCTTTTTGGCTCAACAAGGTTGATGCCACACAGAATATAATATTTGAAGATGCTAAAGGCCAAGGTGACCTCATAACATGCATATGCAGGCACAAAGGCGATGTAGAGGTGTAGCTCTACCCATTTGCGCAGTCTGAAAAGGAACGGAAATCTCACGGTCAACAGGATTCGATTCCACAGTTATCTAGCCCATAGCGAATTGCTGTGCGAAATACACTGAAAAATAGTAACTTACTAATTAGTTTAACACGGCAAGTTATATTAAGGTATTCACAACTGTTTATGATTAAGGAGTTGTCAGGGTCGTGCTCATTGTGTCCTTTATTGTTCCACTTATTATGCTTTTGAACTTCTAAAGTTACTTACTTTACAGCACACAAGACACAACCTTGCTCCCCCCCCCCAGTCCCTTTCTTTTTGCAGGGGGCTGAAGTTTTCCCTTCCTTGTATCACTATGCGAGTCTCAAGTTCTGTCTCGATATATTAGTAACTTCACTGAGTTGTGTGTATCACACAAAAATAGCCTTCCGCTAGACATGCAGCATCTGCATAATATATATGCAGTGATGTTGATACTTTTACTAAGCAAATTACTACACTTAATATGATTTTATGCTAGTGGCTCATACACTCTGTTTATGTGTGAATTGTAGTTTTAATTAAGTGTGGTTGTTTGTAATGTATTTGTTTATGTTCTGCACCCTTTATGCTCCAGTACCATGTAATTGATTTTTTGAACAAATTTTTTATATGGCACTTCTCTAACCACAAATTCTATATGTAATTCAGTTACAGAGTCAGCCGTAAATCTAATTTTGTTACTGATCTGTATCCTTTGTGTGGGTTATGTAATTTTTATGGCATTCATGTTGTGGTAGTTTTTTAATTAGCTGTTTTGGTGTTAAAGTAGAATGTTAATGGATTAGAGTTGAGTTCATGTGCATTGTCACCAACATGAAAATTATTTTTGTGTGGCATGTCAGTGGTTGATAAATTATTATTTTACATTTTGATTGATGGTGATAATATTTTAATGTCTATTGCATTTTGTTGCTGTGTGTTAAATAATGAAGTAATTCGCTTTTAACTGTTTCTTCAGAATACCAAGCTTTTTTATTAACTTGCATAGTTGGTACTGTTTGTGCTGGTTCAATGGGAGTCCACTAGGTGTTGGATATTTTCCGTGTTGTGAAGTATGTTACAGATACATGACATGCAGAAGGTGGCTGTATTCCTGTATATCTAATGGTTCGATGCAAGACTTTCATTATATTTTGTGTGAGTTCATTGGTAACAGGTGGTATCAAAAACCTTGAGCATTCCTTTACAGTGTAAGTGTGAAAACCGTGATCGCTTGTTCTGGACATTGACCGTTGCCTGGGTTTATTAAGAAACACAACTTTTGGTCTTGATCTGTTCCCACTTTCATGTGGGTTTTTGGCGTGGTATCTGGCTGTCTTGGGCCCATTGGAAAGATCTGTTGTCTTTGTGACTGGACATGGACAGGACAGATTTTTCAGTTTCCTAACTTTATCACCAGTGGTTTTTCATGTGACATTGGACCCCCAAACTATTGCAGCTTTTGTAATTAAAGGTCCTACTATCATGGTGCGCTCTCCCTCCAATGAAAATCAATCTGCGACACTTGTGTGTACATGTCCTTCCCAAGGTGTGTACATCACACCTGTTTTCTACACTGCTCTGAGAGTTGCTGTCATAGTACCTATTGCTCATATGCATTTTCACAAATTGGTCTGTGATGAAGGGGTTTAAATTTTGACCATACTATTTGGGACTAAATTTTACTGTTTAGGTACGTATTTGCCATCTGTAAGGCACCAAGAGCTTTATGTGACCTTTCACCAGAGCAGCTTTTACCACGTGCAGGTTTGCTCTTGATTGGCCAAGGCTCAGTTTCCAGACCAGTCCTACCCACTGTATTGGTGCTGTGCATGAACTATCACTTTAGGAGTTCTTAACAATGTGAAGTGAACACCTTATATGGACTCCGCATCCACACTTCTGAGATGCAGGATTGGTATTTGAGCTGGTTGTTGTATTGACATCAAATGGGGTGTATAGCTTATTTACAAAAAAATAGTTGGTGTTTTGTTCGAAAAATAATATTGACAGTCATACTTTACTTAAGGGCATAAATTAATTTGTACCTGTACTTTACACATTTGTGAGTGATTTGGGTGTAATTTGGTACACAAGGTCTTTATTTAATGTCATAGAGCAGTTATAAGTTTTGTGAAGTTAAGTGCTTTGGAAAACCGTACCTTCCTTAAGAGCATAAATGAAATTTTTCCTGTCTTTTTTAGTTCTTTATCTGATTTGGTGGAAGTTTGGTTCAGGACATAAGCAGTAGAATTTATTGAGTGGTTTTGAGTTTTGCAACATTGGCACAGTGAAAGCCATACTTAGGTGAGTAAATTAACTTCTGTGCATACTTTTCCACATTCATTGTTCGGTTTTGGTGAAATTTAATGTAAGATATCTCCATGTAATGCTGTTGAGAGTTCATGAGTTTAGTGAGAATCAGCTGTACTTTCTTTATGGGTGTAAATAAAATTGGAGTTCCTTGTGTACTATGAAATTGTAATATGTTTAAAGACAAGGAACACTTTGCCGAATTCTTCTACCACGTGGCAGTGTGCACCATTTGCAATTTTGTTATCTGTGGTTTCATTGTAACCATATTTTGAACAACTGGTAATGCAGGTATACCTAGCAAAGAGGCAGCTTATGCCACTGCCAGCCAGCCATCCTGGAAGTTGCGTCCTTTATTTTTGCTTTAAATTTGAATTTTATAAGCACCCTGCATCAGGCCGTTTTGCCAAATCTAACAGGGCCTGGCATCATATGTCAAAAGCACATGATGGGTGGTGAAGCCTTTGATACTCCCATGCAGGTGTTCATGTTGACACACTGAGACAGTCATTTCACCACAACCATCTGACACATGCCAGTTTTCTGTCTGTGAGCCATGTTCATTCCATATAGTGTATACCTTGGTGTTTGGAATATTGTAGTTTATTTTTTCGGTCGTACTCACATCTTGACTGTGTCACCAGGAAGGCTTACTGGTGTGTGGGCCTACACTCTCAGCAGTGTGGGTACTTGTAAACCCATGACCACCATGACACTTCTTCGATCTTACTCTTTTACAATCGTGTTCAACACATTTTGGATTCGGCATTCTCTCGTTATTAAAAATGTACCCAAGGAATTGTATTCTGTTACACACTGATTTATTTTCCATTGACATTTGTCATTCTGGTCAGCAGTCTGATTTTGCCATCTGTACTGCAAAATATTATTACAGCTACCCATAGACATATAACATATCTACCCATGTCTCTGTTCCCTACATCAGTCTACACAGCACCCTTTTAGTGCAGTAGTAAGTTTATAATTCATTAGTGCTCTTTTTTTTTACAAAGACATTGTTTTGTGTGTTGATCTGCATAATGTTTTCCACACTTCTCTTCCAGGATTGTCAACACGAACATAGTGGTGACCGTCCGTATCAGTGTGACGTGTGTAATAAGTCATTCAGTAAGAAGAGTGCTCTCAAGAAACATCAATGCATACATACTGGTGAGCGTCCTTATCAGTGTGATTTGTGTAATAAGCCATTCAGTCAGAAGAATGATCTCAAGAGACATCAACACATACATACTGGTGAGCATCCGTATCAGTGTGATTTGTGTAATAAGCCATTCAGTCAGAAGAACGATCTCAAGAGACATCAACGCATACATACTGGTGAGCGTCCGTATCAGTGTGATTGGTGTAATAAGACATTCAGTCGGGAGGTTAATCTGAAGACACATCAACACATACATAGTTGTGAGCATCCGTATCAGTGTGACGTGTGTAGTAAGTCATTCAGTAAGAAGAGTGATGTAAAGAGACATCAACGTATACATACTGGTGAGCGTCCCTATCAGTGTGATGTATGTAATAAGTCATTCAATCAGAACAGTGGTCCCAAGACACATCAACGCATACATACTGGTGAACGTCCATATCAATGTGACGTGTGTAATAAGTCAGTCAGACAGAAGGATCATCTGAAGAGACCTCAATGCATACATAGTGGTGAGCGTCGATACCAGTGTGACGTGTGTAGTAAGTTTTTTAATTATAAGTATAAGCTGAAAAGACATGTACAAATAGATGATGGTGAGCATCCATAACACTGTGATCTGTGTAATAAGTCTTTCAAGTATATGCATCATGTGGAAGTACATCAACAAGTACATGCTGGGGAGGATTAATACAATTGTGATGTGTTGGATAAATCATTTCTTACAAAGAGTGATCTGAAAATATGTCATTGTGTACATAGTGGGTGTTGTCCAAATAATGTTGGTGTACGCAAGCAGTCATTCATTGATACTGATGTGCTGTAACTACATTAATGTGTACGTAGTTGTCATGGCCATAAATGTGTGAATACACAGATACCGTGGCTGGTGACAAGCAGGTCTTACTGATCCCAGTGACAATACACAACCCTTAGTACCATTTTTTTACTGTTAGTCATTGTGGCACTAAATATTCATTTGTTGGCTTCTAAATATATACTGGGGCTTACTTTCATGTGGTCCTATTTATTACTATGTCCCTATACTAAGACAGTTCCACAAGAAGCAATGTATAATTAATTAATTAATTAATTAATTAATTAATTACATGTTCACCCAAGCACCCCTGCACTTGTTCCAACCCACCCACCCATTGTGTATGCTTGCCCTATCCTGTGTGTGGTATGTCTCCTGTTTGTCTGATCCTTCTCTGTTTTGTGTTGTTGCTGTCATCCCCTGCAGAAACTGTTTTGATGCAGAACACATGTCAGTTACTTACATCAGTCTTGAATACCTGTCTTTCAGATTCATTTGATATTCACATTTACAGAGCTGTAAATTCTGATGTTTGATGTATGGCAGCAGTGACATAAGATCCTGTGTATTTTGGTGACTGCACAATTTGCCCGTAATAATGGCATGGTTGTCATGCTCCAACATGCCAAGACCTACAGTTATTGGAAGTTGGTTCTGTATGTTCACTTTGAGGAAACAGAATCCTGTATCTGTTGGATAAGAGACTAGATAGGTTCCAGAACCGGTCTGCACATTGTAGAGGGGAGGGTAATCTATTGCGTATGGTGGAAATTGCACTTGATTCCTTCTTCATCTGTACCACCATAGTTGTACATGAAATGAGCTATAGTACAAGAAATATCTTGTAGTGTAAAATAGTGTTCCACAGTTTCCACAATTGTCCAGTGTACAGGTTCGGTCCCTATGCATGCCATGAATGCGTGTATGGAATTTATAATTCCATTCAGTCATAATCATGGTTCTAGATGGAGTTGAGTGATGAGCTTCACACTCTGGATGCTTCACCCCTTGAGAGAGAGAGCCCCTGGTATCCATTGAATATTGACTCAGTGGGACCTAGATTTAATGTCAACAGTATGGAGAGGAGAAGTGTGTCTTGCCCCTGTCTGGAATTCAACCCTGGTTTGTGCAGTCCTTTAGTGTAGTTACTCTGCTGACTCAAAGATATTCACAAAATAAAATACCTACAAAAGGCAGTAAGAAATGAAACTCATGCAGTTTGTAAAGTATAAGATGTTTGGTGTGTCCATTATTCTGGGAAAGTGATGCCCTCCTGATTTAGGTCATTCGTTGACATTAGCTTGACAGCATAGTACGTGTCTGCAAAGTGTGGGGAATATATGGCACAGCTGTGTTTGTATTTGATGTTGGGGTTTGTCTTATGAATGATGGACTATGAGCAAAATATCTTGATTAGGGTGTGGTGGAACAATTGCAACAAAAGTGCAATTTTGAACAATATTAGGAACCTGTATCCCATCCTGTTTGGCGGTTGGTTATACACTCTATAAACAGACAAATTATGTCATTTTTGTAGGCCTATACAAGAAAGGAAATAAAGACTGACATGAGTTAATTTGTTTTAAATATTAAAATTTAAATTAACTTATGTCTAATGGCTAATTTGGAATTACATGTACAGTTTCATGGTGAAGGGTCATACTGTGATCATTTGTTTGGTGCCTGTGCGGTCTGGTAGGTGGATAACTGAGTCTGGAGGAACATGCTACAATGTCAGCCATTAACACAGGTTCAGTTTTGTTGTGACACTTCATTAACTGCTTCCAAAGCTCAGCATGAGGTGTGATTTAATTTATGAAAGTGAAGTATCTGAAATGGCCTCACAATTTGTGACTGAGGCTTTGGCCACATTAAGATTCAGGTACCTGGGTTGACTTTTCATGAAACTAGTTTACTTTGAAGACTTGTTTGTCAACAGTGTCCTGCACCTTGTTCAAAGTGGGGCTGCAAAACTCACGAATAAAAGATCAATTATCGTCAAAGTATAGGGGTCACTGCAGTGCCAGTCCTTGTTGTATTCTGTTCTATGAAAGGGAGCATATATATGGTGCATCAATATGGACGCCACAGAGGAGCAATTTGCATAAAGAACGTGGTCACAAACGTCTCTATACCGAAGTCAGTATTGGTATGGCGACTGGGAAAGTGAACAACCCGCAGCGCCGACTTGAGCGCCTTTTTTGATTCATGGTTTCATTTTCATAAATGTTAACTGGCTGTACATTGTGTGTTCAGTTCACAAGAGCTCTTCGAAGTGGCGGTAACCGGCTTCATAGCAGGCATTGCAACGGTGCATAATGTTCTGGCGCACTTCTGTAAGATCCCTGGCGTGTTCTCATTACTTAATATTCCACTACAATTGTAATTACCGTATCTTCTTCTGTTGCCGCAGTTGCCTTATAAATTACAATCTTAAGGTGACCGCCAACGAAGAAGTCTAGCGGGGCGAGTTTGTGCGATTGACGTGGTGATGCAGAGCTTCGCCCTACCTCACCGCCACACCAGGTGACATACCCAGCGGACACAAAATGCCGTGTGCACGTGATTGTCACAGCATGAGTATGATGCGCACGGGACGACGACGTTGTGGATGAAGGCGCGCGGACTGTCAATTTCGCACCTGCAATACCGACGCCGATTTCGGAATGAAGGGGTCGTTTCCGCCCACGTATTCCCTTTCTCCAACATTTCTCATTGGACGTTCCTACAAACGCTGAATATTTGTAAAAACTATTCTGTTACATTCCGTGTGTGGTTTGTATGTTTGGGAAACATTCAACATGCAACAATGGGATGTTCCATTCAAAACTTGAATTGGCAAATATAGTAAACTGGCCAAATTTGGAGAGCAAGATGTTGACTGCAAAATCTCAGCAAGAAGTAACTAACTACATGGAGCAGAGGCCTTCTTGAGAAGCTAACAGTTTCTCAGCTAGTCAAGAAATTCCCCGCATTTTATGGAACCCGAAGGTTCATTACCGCATTCACAACAGCCCGCCACCTGTCCCTATCCTGAGCCAGCTCAATCCAGTTCAGGTCCTCCCATCCCACTTCCCGAATATCCATCTTAATATTATCCTCCCATCTACGCCTGGGTCTCCCAAGTGGTCGCCTTCCCTCGGGTCTCCCCACCAAAATCCGGTAGGCACCTCTCTCCTCCCCCATACGTGCCACATGCCCCGCCCATCTCAGTCTTCTCGATTTGATTACCCGAATAAAATGTGATGATGAGTACAGGTCATTAGGTTCCTCGTTATGTAGTCTTCTCCAATCCCCTGTCGCCTCGTCCCTCTTAGGCCCAAATATCCTCCTCAGCACCCTATTCTCGAACACCCTCAGTCTTTGTTCCTCCCTCAGTGTGAGAGACCAAGTTTCGGATCCATACAAAACAACAGGTAAAATTATAGTTCTGTATACCCTAATCTTTGTGTTTTTGGATAGCAACCTGGAAGACAAAAGATTCTGCACCGAATGATAGCAAGCATTCCCCGACTTCAATCTGCTCTTAATTTCTTCATGAATGGAGTTTTGATTCGTTAGGGTTGCACCCAAATATTTGAATTCTTCCACCCTTTCAAAGGATTTATTATCTATATTTATGTTGTGATTGTGTCCTGCATTCTGATTTCGAGACATGACCATGTACTTAGTTTTCTCAGCATTTACTTCTAGACCAATCTCCTTACTAGCAATAATTAAATCTTCTGCATTTTTCTTTATGCTATGTACGCTTCCGCCCAATATATTAACATCATCAGCATAAACCAGAAGCTGATGTGTACCATTCAATTTCAAGCCCTCTTGGTTTGCCTGAACCCTCCTAATGGCATATTCTAAAGCAAAGTTGAAAAGCAATGGCGACAGAGCATCTCCTTGTTTCAAGCCATTCTTAATAGGAAACGTGTCAGACAGATGTTTGCCTACCCGAACTCTGCTATACGTTTCACTTAGGCACATTTTTATTAACCTTACTAGTTTCCTGGGGATACTGAACTCAATGAGAATATTATACAAGACCTCCCTCCTAACTGAATCATAGGCTTTCTTGAAGTCTATAAATAGCTGATGCACTGCCTCATTGTATTCCCATTGTTTCTCAAGTCTTCAATTCTTCAATTTATTTATTTCCGTTAATCTTATACACAAGATATGGAAAATGTCATTTTCATAAAACTAAGCAATACAAAAGCACATATGTACAAAAAATAAGCAATTTATAGCAATACCCACAACAATAAGAAGTATTGCTGCCAATTATTACAAATATATAGGTAAAAAAAACAAGTCATTTGGTTACTAGTGTTAAAAATCATAAACTCTACTGATGATAAAGGTAAGTTTTCTTGGTCCACAATATCCAGAAATTCGGTAAGGAGAAACCGTCATGGCATTTACATAAAAAACTAACCTCAAAATAATCAGATCATTATGTAAAATAACTCAAAGACAAAAATCGGGTCAAAAGATCCCTTTATTCAATATTCCCCTTGTGAGATTTCATTGTTCAAAGTATTCCGTGATTGAGTAGAAGGGGTGCTGGAGGAAAAAGTTTTTTAAAGAGTTCTTAAATTTCACAGGGCTGTGTTCTAAATTTTTTATGGTCTGGGGCAAATGATTAAATACTTTAATACCATTTATATAGGGACCATTGGCATACATCATCAGCCGAATGGAGGGAAGATGGAGGTTTCTATTAGTTCTGGTATTATACTGATGAAAGGTATTGTTAGTGCCAAATAAACCTTTGTTATTGGCTACAAATAATGTTAAGGAATATAAACACAAGGAATAAAAGGTCATTATCTGGTTGTCACTAAATAATTTTCTGCAAGATTCCCTAGGTTTAATACGATAAATAATTCGAAGAGTTTTCTTTTGTAATTTAAATACTTTCGAAGCTGTAGTTGAGGCTCCCCAGAAGATAATTCCATAACTCATAACAGACTGGATATTCGCAAAATAAATTAATTTCAGTACGTCTATTGGCAGGGTGTATTTAACACAATTTAAGGCATAACATGAGGATGACAGTCTCCGCAGGGTGAAATCAACATGTTGATTCCATGTTAAATTGTTATCAATCATAAGTCCAAGAAACTTTATCAGGGGGGCATTTGTTAGGTTCATGTTATTGTATTTGATAGAATCCATTCGTTTGATTGAATGATTGGAAAAAAAATCTGAGTAGAGTGTTTTGTCCAAATTAAGAAGTAATAAATTATTTTGAAACCATGTATTTATTTTAT